>PYWC01000112.1:78424-94878 GCA_003182015.1 Tuber magnatum
GATACTGTGAAACCAAACATAAAACAATGTGTGTATCAACCGATAGCACACGAAACAATACAAGTATCAAACGATACTGTGAAACCAAACATAAAACCCTAGTAACCCGTACCGGTTACACAAGCACTATACGAAGTTCGATATCAAGGATGCATGTCACAACATAAGGATAGCCAAAGGAGATGAATGGAAAACGGCTTCCAGGACACGATACGAACTATTCGAATATTTAGTCATGCCATTTGGGTTATCCAATGTACCAGCAACGTTCCAACTATGGATCAACTCACAGTTGAGCAAATACCTGGACATATGCTGTATCGTCTACCTAGATGATATCCTCATTTATTCAGACAATATGGAGCAACACCAGCGAGACATACGGAATGTCTTACAGGCATTGAGAGAAGCCAAGGTCAAACTAAAACCCTCGAAATGTGACTTCCATATGGACGCCGTCGAATACCTTGGATTTATCGTTAACCCAGAAGGAGTAAGGACGGATCCAGTCAAAATGGCGGCTATCGATGACTGGAAAGCACATAATAGTGTAAAGGGAGTGCAGAGCTTCGCGGGCTTCTGGAACTTCTACCGAAGATTCATTGCAGGGTTTAGCAAAGTAGCCAAACCCCTTTACAATAGGACAAAGAAAGGAGTCAAATGGGAATGGGAAGAAAGACAACAACAAGCATTCCACGATCTAAGAAAGTGACTTACTACGACAGTGGTATTACGACACTTCGACCCCATGCTACCCATTATGATCGCGACAGACGGATCCAACTACGTATGCTCTGGTATCCTCTCTCAGCAGGGAGAGGGCGGACTATGGAGACCAGTTGCATTTTGATCAAAAACAATGTCAAAGGCGGAACAAAGCCATGACATTCACGACAAGGAACCGTTAGCCATTGTTCAAGCAGTTAAAGACTGGAGGAAGTACATGGTAGGAAGTCGAGATGTAATCCGCGTTGTCACAGACCACAAGAACCTACTAGCGTTTACTACCACCAAGGAACTCAATGGACGACAGATCAGGTAGAGCGAGACATTAAGCCAAGACCACCAGCGACCATGAAATCAACAAGATAAAGAAGGCCTTGAAGGAAGGCCTAAAACAAATGAAAGGTGTAGCCCACGGGCTATACCGGGAAAAAGATGGATACCTATGGTATGACGAAAAGATAATGCTTCCGGATGAGGAAGCCTTATGAACAGAAACGATAAGAAGAAATCACGACATTCCACTGGTGGGACACGGTGGAACGGCAAAGACTACAGGCTTAATTCAACGATCATACTCCCAGCCGTCCATGGGCGACGATATTAAACGATATGTGAAGAATTGGGACCCCTGTCAACGAACGAAAATGGTTAAACATGCACTCTACGGGCTCCCGAAACTGCCCGAAACTCCTGGAAGACCATGGCACTCCATTGATATGGATTTTATCACCAGACTACCTGAATCGAACAGTTATGACACCACATGGGTCGTTATCGACCAACTGACGAAAATGGCACACTTTATACCATGCAGAACTGATATGATAAAACCACAATTCTTCAACCTGTTTAAAGACCAGGTCTTTAGACTCCACGGCCTACCAAAAGATATTACCTGTGATAGAGGATCCCTCCTCACGTCGGACATATGGAAAGAAACCACGCGACAACTGAGTGTCAGCCGACACTTGAGCACGGCCTTCCACCCGGCAACAGACGGCCAGACCGAAAGAACGAACGCAATATTAGAACTATATCTGCGAGCCTACATCAACTATCAATAGAATTATTGGACTGAGTTCCTGTCCACGACAGAATTCGCATGCAACAATGGACGCCAAGAAACAATAAAGACCACACACTTCTTTGCGAACTACGGAAAGGAGTGCTCATTCGACTTGGCGCAATATCAAGTGCCACGGAAGATAACGCCAGCCGACGATATGATCAGGGCATACGATATATTGGGAGACAAAAATGACTTTAGCACAAATGAGTCAAACGGAAAAAAGCGATAAGCCCCGGAAACCAGACCCGAACCTTATGGTCCGCGACAAGGTGTGGTTCATACCACGCAACATCCGGACCACGAGACCCTCGAAGAAACTGGACTACAAGAAACTTGGACCATTCAAAATAATCGCACAGGTCGGGTTGCAAGCATGTAAACTCGCTCTCCCCACCTCGCAGAAACAAACTCATCCAATATTCCACATCAGCCTCCTCAAACCCTATCACGAAAACTCTTTTCCCGCAGAAAAAAGACTTCCGCCCCCACCTATTCACATAGACGGAGAAGACGTATACGAACCCAAAGAAATAATCGACTCTCCCTTACACTACGGTAAACTCCAATACCATGCTAAGTGGACTGGTTATTCCCCCCAACACGATCAATAGTGGTATCCAGCCATAAACTTTACCAGTGCTAAAGATGTGATCCACCTCTTCCACCAGCGCTATGCACACAAACCAGCAACCGACCGTCCGCACCGAAGCGGAAGAAAACCGTTGGGTAGCGGGTGTGGACCGCGAGGAATTCGAACGGAACATACAGCAATTACAGAAAGAAGCAGAAGAGTGGGAGAAACAAAAGAAAGAACAGGCAAAGAAATCATGGACCGTGTAGACCCACGACAGGTGCACAGTACACCACGACACAAAGGAATGGCATGGATGGTGGCCAACGGAGGACACCCAAACCAGAGACTCGGACAGCAACCAGGATTGGGCGAATTCCTGGGTCAAGCAAACTTGGGAAGGAGACAAAACGGGGGCCCCGACAAAGCCCAAACATTATAAAATCAACTGGCAGAACTGCATACACAGGTTCTGCTCCTACCATCTGCAGCAACAGAAACAAGCGGAACAACAGGCTCCGAGGATGGAGCCAAGAAAGAGGGGGAGGCACAACGTCTCTTTTGAGCCCCAGGTTGTCCTTGGAGAGACAATTCGCACCTAGGATGACACGATTACTCAGCAAAAAAGGATGCTCGACGAGCCAGAAACGAAGATCGAACGGCTGCGGAAAACTGTGGAGGGGTTACAAGAGGTGAAAAGGACGGTGAAGGAACAGCGGGAGAAGAAGGACAGGGAAAGGAGGAGCAGAAGGGACATGGAGGATTGGATCCTCGTAGAATACCAGAATGCGTTCCAGCACAAACAACTCATGAGGGGTTATGCCGAAAGGGTTGAAGAAAGGAGAAGCAGAAGAGGATAAGACGTATCCTCAGGGACAGAGGGTAAGGGAGAGGGTAGCTAATGTCACAATCTGGCTAGAGGAGTGCTAGCCAGGTGACGGCGGCGAGGAAACAGATTTCACATATGATGTCGTTTAGATGTCATACAGTTAAGTTATTCTTTCACGCACATGACCTCGTTAGCAGGTCATGGGTCTCGTTTATGTTGATTGTATTTTCGCACATGACATACAGTTGGCGTCATGGGAAGAGTCTAGGTGGGCCGGTAAGGCTTACTGGCAAGGCAGACTCATTTATGTTTCACATGTGACCTCGCTAGTAGGTCATGTGGTTGGTTTGTTTATATTGCGTTTGATTTATGTTTTCGCACATGACGTCACTTAGAGGTCATGGGATGGTTTATGTTTGCGCACATGACTGTTTAAGTCATGTGATGGATTTCGCACCTGACCTTGCTTGAGGATCTGGGCAGGGTTAGGGTTGCGGATAGAGGCTTATATAAAGGCCGGGTTTCCACAGATGGATTGGCTCTTCACACAACCATCTACTGTTATTTCTTATCTACTACTTTACGATCTTTACCGTACAAAAACCTTTACGCTCCAATCTTATCCACTAGATGGATCCCCCTTAGAGTCAAGAACCTATCCGCTACACGGATCGCATTAACCGAATCAAAGATTGATACTCTCGGCGCTGGTGAGAAACCAATTCTTACATGAGAATACTAAGATACCACCTAGAGACGCGAGGAGCTCTAGGACACAGCGCAGCGCAGTTCGGAAGAACCAACCAAGGTCGTTACCTGTCGCGAGTAACACGAGTAGTGGGAAACCGTAACATGAGAAGCATATCTGAAGGTATACAAATGGTCACTTCTTTCTTTTATATACAATCTTCATTTACAAGTAAATCTTTTTGTTTTTAACAATCTTTTGGGTAATATTTAAAGAACAGATCAAGAATTTTATTTCAGGCTATTCCAGCAGTAAAACACTTCAGGACAGACAGTCTCTAGCATTATGCACAACTCTGTGCGCTTTTTGAGCAAACTTTATCTACTGGAAGCCAGTTATCAGCAACAAATATGAAACCTAAAAAACATACCTTCAGACCTAGAGATAGCGGCAGCTCGGACAAGGACCCAGATGATCAGAGTAACCAGGGATCTTTCTCACAAGCTGATTGCGATATTTTTAGTCCTGATTGCTTACTAGATATGAGAATTAATGCTCTGCCAGTTGCTTCAGTGGTACAGAAAGATTTCATCTCTACAAATCACCAGTCACTGTTATACATAAGATGAACTAGCATAGCGTAATAGGCATATCATGTGATTATTAACAAAAGACCACGTGTTCGATCCTAGGACTTATCAGGGTATTGGAAGAATGAGTTCATTTCTGCCAATACGATACTGGCACAAAACCCTCATTTATGCCCCCACTAAAGGTTGTCGACTGAGGGCTTTTCACTGAGTTTTCAAGAGGAGACTGTCAGCTATCGGGACAAGGTCGAATAAACTAACCGGTGGGATGGTTGGGGAAATAAATGCATGCAAAGATCACCCAGCTGCCCCGCTAGATGGATGCCAACCAGGGGGAGGTCAACTACTATGATAGGAATCCCCAGCTGCCGTGCAGGCAGTCAAACTGAATTTCAAGTCAGTTGATTGAGGATTGCAGGAAAAGTCCTGATGAGGGGACGACACTCAAGAGGCGATCGTTCTCTCACACCCAGAGGCATGATAAGGTAGAGGCCAATGATAGCCTACCGTGTGGAAGGTTAACCTGGAGGGTAAAGTGGCCTAAAACGCCATTGGCGTGATAAGACAGGAGCATACCTCCTGTGGCTTAATGCAGATAGATAAGGAATCTGCCTGCATTGATAAGTCTGTCGTCAGAGCTGATCACTGGGCATGCAGAAATAGAATCAGTAGCTGCTTGGCATGGTGAAAAGGTTCAGGTCACTGCAATTAGAACGAAGACTACGAGGAGAGGGATGGGACACCCTCCCTGCTGATCAAAGAAAGCAGAGTCAAGTTGGGTAAAGGTTTTCAGGGTTCATGAAGTTCGCACAGGAAAACATGTGAGGAATAGATAGGCTACGAACACTCAGACGTGGAATATAAATATCGCAGTGCCTCCCACTCTTGACGGGC
Source organism: Tuber magnatum (assembly GCA_003182015.1). Classification (NCBI taxonomy): domain Eukaryota; kingdom Fungi; phylum Ascomycota; class Pezizomycetes; order Pezizales; family Tuberaceae; genus Tuber; species Tuber magnatum. The sequence continues at coordinate 83,792 of PYWC01000112.1, forward strand.
ATCATCAGCGATGGAAAAGAGATTTTATCAATATATTCATTATATGATACATATCCGATAACACTTCTACCCAGATATTTCTAGTGAGCCTTTCTAGAAATCACTTCATTATGTATTGGGCCTTGATCCAGACTCGCGGGCTCTTAGAGCTGGGTACCACCTAACAGTTACCCCTATAATGGGGGCACACCTGGGAAGGTAGATCCCAAGGTTGCAACCACAGCGAACAACTTCAAACTTATCGCCAAAAGTTCAAACAGATGTAAGAGTAAAGTAATGGTAAAACTTAATATGGTTAAGCCGGGCGCTTCGCTCAATTAAGATCTCGTAAGGATAGATTGTTGGAGTAGCAGAGCTCTCGCATAGACATTCCCGTGGTTTAATCTTATGCCAGAAATGCACTTATAAGTTTACTTCAACTACTCGAGCACACACTTCTCTAGTAAGGGTGGTCCGACATATCTCCTAGCACAGCCTTCAGGAATGCATGTGTCGACACACACTAGTCGGCATTCACCTTATGCAGTTATCGTTTCTGCATCGCATTTCCATTTTGCCCTCCGAGTAAAAACCTTGTCGTATCGGTGCTTTGCCAGTGGCTAACAGTCAAGACACCAATGAACTAGACCATCTTTGACACCGTTCCCATATGCCTTGATCTCTACATGACCCCGGAAGCTACTGTGAGCGGTTCAGCTATCTACTATTTACAGTTCTCGGGCTTCCAGTGTCTTCCACAGGATATGGTGGTCCGGGAGTGATCCTATGGGTGCTACCCCTGACCACCACCTCGCATCCACCTTACCCGTAGTAGGAATTCATGCTTTTAGTGTCTCCACACATTCCTTACAGAACCTGTAACATTGGGGGCACATTCGGGCTTGGTAGGTGTAAAACTCTCCCAGTCACCCCAGCACCACCTGGGACTACCTTCACGACCCTAGCGGTTAACTCCTGTTAACTCCGTCAGTTTGGGTCTATTTTACTGCTAACAACTGGGAGGAGGTACTCAACCCTTCACCCTATGCCCCCATATATATCCTGCAAACAACTTACAACCGACTGGACACCAGCAACGTATACGGAGTTGCAAGCAGGTCTCCAAAGATTCCTCCTTACTAGACTGCACTCAACTACACCACGGTTTGCCCCTGACATCCAGGCCTCAAGCCGCGGCCGGAGGGGCATGATAGGAATAATGTCTCCAATTCACAGGTTCTTCGGAGCTGCATACCTCGCGCAATAGTATCTCCCGGAACCCCTGATACCCGTATTATGCGTTGCTTCACATGACAAACATTCTGGTCATTTTCCCTGAACTCCCTGAGGGACTTCGTATCAAAAGGTATGGTAACTCAGGATTTTGGGCAGGGTAACCTGAGCCCCATGGCAGGGTAACTTGATCCTGAGGGCAGGGTAACCTTGTCTGGTGGACAAGATGTCTTTTACCCTGTTACCCTGTCTAGTCTATTGCCAGAGATAGACACTTCTGACCTTTCTCCAGTTATCCGGCTTACCAGAGTCACTGCCCCTTCCGAGGTCCCAAAGTACGCTGGCACTGCTCCCAGGTGTAGCCACGTACCTAAGTACCTTGCCAGCTATTTCTGTTCATCCCAGATCCTAGACTATCGGGTCCCATAAGTCAAGTACTTACTTGCCTACCGGTTTCTACTAGTTCACCCTCTGGCTGCCTGTATGGATGTAGGTTCCAGCTGCCATCGTTCATGTATGCCGGGTCCCTACAACCCCAGAATTCCTCTAAGGTGAAATTGAAATACAAAAAAAAAAGAATTTGGAAAAGCTCATATTATAATACTACCAGTAGGATAGAGGGGGAATAGGGAGATGCAGACAGTGTAGCTGTAGTTCTAGCTTCTGTCCTATTCCTGTTTTCAGAATCTAGTTTCCTTTTCTGTAGATTCTGATAAATTATTTTCTTTATTCTATCATTTCTTAGCAGCAAATTATAATTTCTGAGACCTTTGGGAATTGAACTTAGAACAATTGTATAGTATTACCTCAAAAACCTGAATCTAACTGTATATCTTTATCTGCATTCTCCTTTTTCTCTTTACCATAATATTGTATAAAGTTATGAAGACCATATAATGCCTTAACAACTTTAACCTGAACCTCAAATTTAAGGGTCATTGGTGTCTTAAGAATTGGAAATCTTTACTTCAAAATACCCAAGAGCCACTCCACAGTATCTTGACAGGAGGAATGTCATAAGTTAAACACCTCTTTAGTATTTTGTAGTCTAGATCAGTGATTATTTATCAGTACATATATGCAAATATAACATCTTTTATATCATGTAAAGAATTGACCACTTACTCTCTATTTCCTTGCATGAATTTCTTGAGATAATAACAAATATTATGGTATGGAGCTAATAGTGACGTTGATCTACCATACCTAGCATTACTAAGATAATATTTTCCTTCTGGGATCTGAAACCTGTTTTGCTTTGCATTCCCTAATACTCAATACTCATGAGTTGAACCTATCCATCTCGCCAGTACAAATTGGCAAGTAAGATCAAAGGAGTAAGCAACAAAGATATTCTTAGCAGTAAATCCTTTTCTCCATTAGAACACACCAGCCTAACCTGTAGGAATAGTAGCAGGAATGAGAGAGCCATCTATAGCTGCTAAACAATCACAGAACTAAGAATAGAACTTTGGGTTGCTGGTTATTTCTATGGAATCTCAAGACCAGTATTGCCTGATTTCTCTAGTAGTAACTTTATATACTTACCCTCCAAATTTTCAATTGTATTGCATACATTTAAAAACAATCAGTATATAGTATCCAAAGAATGTTGGAATCGTTCTTGAAGGTTTTGAGTAGATCCTGCATTTGCAACTAGATATAAAAAGATATGTACCTGGTACTTAACAGTAGTGTATAGGGTATCTTTCAACTCTCCATATTTGGGTAGCTTTTTGCAGAGTTTAAGAAAAAGATACTTATTCGTTCTTAGGTTTTCTATAATCTGTCTCTTATGGTCACAAGCTACTAACTCATTGGTATAGTCCTGTCTACTTAGTAGAGAGGTCCAGCAAGCCTTTTACCAGTTGCTATCATATATCTGCAAGTACCAAGAGCACCTCCAATAGTGGCAATGTTCTACTGCTGCTCTGATACCACCATAACTTGGCTTGAGCTTTTGTGAATTAATAAAAGTCTTGTATATTGGAGTTGTGGAAGAAGAAAAACACAGGTAAATATAGAGGAAAGATAAAGGAAATTGTGTATTGAACTACAGTACTGATATATCTATATTAGGTAAATAATAATAAAAACTGAGATTTAGATAGGTTACTGGTTAATCTATCCCTAATAGCAGAAATTTTTAAAAAGTAATTAAGAGATTATTAATTAACAAAAGTCTAAATCTAAATCTTATCATGTTTGGTAGATCCAGGATTTAAAATCCAGACTTTCCAGGATTAGACTAGACTTTGGATTTTAAGTCCGAACTTAAAGTCCTAATCCTAGTCTAATTCTGGCAAGCCAAACGCAGCCTTACTAGTACTCTTATCTAAATACTTTCTCTTCTTACTATCCCTTTCTACATATGCTTTTCTACAAGTCCTCTCTCTCTCTTTCTAATATTTTTTGTTATTTGAGGCTAAGAGATATATTTTTAGCAATTTCCTTATAATTTATAGTTCTGTTATGTAAAGCTATCTCCAGAATTGTCTTATTCACCTTTCCAGTAGACTTTCTCAGTTTTCCTAGATGCTTTCTTTCCTCTCTATCTGATTGGGCTTTATAGACTATAGTATCAAAAATAGTTCATTCAGGAATATTAAGGTTACACAAGATTTTATAAAATAGACCTCTTCTTACTTGCTATCCAAGTTCCTGACCTCTTTGGTAGGGGGGGAATAGTATATTTGGTAGAAATTGGTTCGTATCTATAGTTACTGCGAAAAGGCATTTTCGAGATATTTGTATTGTAATAGAGGTGTGGTGGTTCAAAAGTGGCAAGCGAGATTGTAACATCGTCCTACTGGGGTATCGCCGCGCTTACTAAATGCTCAGTTAATTATGTTAACGTATAATAACTAAATCAATCCACAGATTTAACTAAAAAAAAAAAGCCCGTGGAGTTGGCCGGTTTCGGTAGAAACTACGTTGTACCCACTCACTTTTTTGGGTCCCGCTTGTATCATAATGAGGGTTCGGGTTATGGTCTGGACTAAACCCCACGACTAAAACTGCATTCTATCGCCCCGCGCTAAATTCTATAAACAGAGACTCATAACCGACCACTCTACTAGAGTACAAATACTAAGGAGATTTTGGAGGATATATATATACATTCCCAGGGATTTCCCTCGACAGGTCAGTGAGACAGGGTTTCCAGGGTACGATTTGAAGAATCCCTAGAGGGAGGGATGGCGGTGTCGTCGGGGCCGTATCGCGCACCCTCGGAGGTAGAACAAGATCTATAGGTGAAGGGTGGTGACCGCAGTGGGAGGGTGTCTATGAGGTTGTTGCGACAATGGCAGGTATTTATGTCCTGGGGCAGTAATGGGGCTTATGTCCCCTCAGTCCCGGCTGCAATGGGGGGCACAAGGTTCTGTATCATTGAAGAAGTATCACCGCACCACCAGCCTTAGGCGCTTGCGGCTGGTGGAGCGGGGGGGCGGTGGTGTATGGTTAGGTCTGTCCGGTTTGTCAGGGGTGACATCTTTCCGTTTCAGTAGTAGATTAACTACTCTCTCGTGCCCTTCCCTAGCAGCGCCGGTAAGTGGTGTCCGGCCATCATGGGCCAGCTGGTTAGGGTCAACATCACTCCTTTCCAAGAGTAGCTTCACTATTCCTTCATGGCCGTTACAGGCAGCCCCCGAAAGCGGTGTCTGGCCTTCTATATCTTGTTGGTCGGGATTGACATCGTTCCTTTCCAATCGTAGCTTCACTATTCCCTTATGGCCGTTACGGGCAGCCCCCGAAAGCGGTGTCTGGCCCTCTATGTCTGGCTGGTCGGGATCGACATCGTTCCTTTCCAAGAGTAGCTTCACGACTCCCTCATAGCCGTTCCATGCAGCCTCCGAAAGTGGTGTCCGGCCATCAAAACCCTGTCGGCCAGGGTCGACATCACTCCTTTCCAGGAGCAGTCTCACTACTCCCTCATACCCATTTCCAGCAGCCCACAAGAGCGGTGTATGACCAAGTATTTCATCTGGTCGGTCGGGGCTTACATCACTCCTTTCTAGTAGTAGCCTCACTACTCCCTCATGCCCATTTTCGACAGCCGACGAAAGTGGCGTTTGGCCAAATATGGTGTCTGCCCGGTCGGGGTTGACATCGCTCCTTTCTAGCAGTAGCCTTACTACCCCCTCTTGCCCATTCTTAACAGCCCACGAGAGTGGCGCCAGGCCCTCATAGTCTGGCCGGTCGGGCCTGACATCGTCCCTTCCCAAGAGGAGCTTCACTACTCCCTCACACCCATTCCCAGCAGCCCATGAAAGTGGTGCTCGGCCATCAAAACCTCGTCGGTCTGGGCTGACATCACCCCGTCTCAATAGAAGGTCCACCACCCCCTCATGCCCATTCTCAGCGGCCCACGAAAGTGGTGTTTGGCCCCTATCATTTGGCTTGTCAGGGTTGACATCCCCCGATCCCAACAAAAGCTTCACCACTCCCTCATGCCCATTCTCAGCGGCCCACGAAAGTGGTGTTTGGCCCCTATCATTTGGCTTGTCAGGGTTGACATCCCCCGATCCCAACAAAAGCTTCACCACTCCCTCATGCCCATTCTCAGCGGCCCACGAGAGTGGCGTTTGGCCCCTATAGTCTGGCTTGTTAGGGTTGACACCACCTTGTCTCAATAGAAGGTTCGCCGCTCCCTCGCGCCCATTCCCGGCGGCTCGCGAGAGTGGTGTCCGGCCATATTCGTCTGGCCCATCCGGTTTGATATCTACCCGTTCTAGCAATAGCGCTACTACTCCCTCCTGTCCATTCTCAGCAGCCCATATGAGTGGTGTATTACCCACGCAATCTTTTTGGTTGATATCACACCCATCCATCTCCACCAACACAGCCACAACCTCAACAATCCCAAAGAAAGATGCACAGTGTAGTCCAGTGAACGAGGAAAAATTCTTGCTATCATCAAAACGATCGCGACCCAATAAGTGCTTCAAGAGGAATTTAGCGGATTTGTGGCCACCATAATTGTCAAATAGCTTCAGCGCAAGCTCTTTAGCGCAGTCCGAGAGTTCCCTTCTCGCGTGGGTTCCCCAATGCATAGAAGAGTATTCAAGGAAGGGCGTCTGTACGGGGTCAGAAAGGTCATTTGTTGGAAGGCTCTTGAACCGCTGAGAATTTAGGTAAGTCAGGCAGGTTTCGGCGATTGTGGAATGAGCTCTATCAAAAAGATCGGGGCAGGTGGAAAGGTACTCTTGAAGGGTTGAATGGACCAAGCGAACAGTGGAGGCCTCCTTATCCAGAGTGAGAAGCCCTTGACAAAAGTGCAACAATGTCTCTATTGCAGGAACATTTTGGGGGTCGAGATCCTCCGATCCTATTTCGACCCCGAGGGCGTGACAGAGTTCATCTACTTTCAGCGGCCGCTCCGAATGCGAGATCCACATGAGGGCATCCATCCCAAGTCTCGCTTTCACCCCACCCTGCGCCTTTATCCGCTCTACCGTTGCACCGTACGCATCTCCCAAACCCAATCCGTCCGTCATTGCTTTGAGCTTTTGTCGCCTGCGATAGATCGTAGGTTCTTGTAGAATTGCCCCGATACTTAGGGAAACTAGTGAAAACCTGGATGTATATCTGTTAGCGACTAACTTAAGGCAGGGCTCCTAGTTTGGTTGCTCCCACGTACATTTCCGAAATAGTTTCGGGAATTATCTTCAGAATGTCTCTTTTCAGACTGCTATCCATCGCCTCCGGAGTTGTGTCCCCGTAAAGTCTAGCACGGAGATACTCGGCGATGTCCCCTCCACTGGGACTTATGCATGCAGTTGTTACTCTCTCACCAAACCACCTCTTAACCGCATCTCTGATGCGTGGTCTTCCGGTCAGGAATAATCGAGTGCTTGGAGACCCCTTGAGAATCGCTTGTAATGAATTGAGAACATCCAGCCGACACCTTTCCGTACATTCATCCAGGGCATCAACACATAAAAACGTGCACTGGGAAGAGGAGACGGTCTGGAGCATCTTGACAAGATCAGGAAGCCGTAGTCTCCCACTACCAATGAGCTCCCTCCGGCGGATATATAGCTTGACTATCTCTTCCGGAACCTCCCCCAATCCACTAACCACCTGCCTAAGCAGGGCGCCCAGAACATTTGTCGGAGACTGCTCCTTCCGAGCAACGAAGTCGAAGTAGAAGCAAGCTACAGCGACATTTTCCTCGCTGGCCTGACCACCCAAGGTATCTATTACTAGGGAACTAACCTCACGGTTTGTTAGCAATACTATCCTTTACTCTCCTCTCAGAGGTCGTCTCCCTTACGTGATGTGGGTCTTTCCCACTCCCGGATTGCCGTAGCAAAATAAGACCGCATTATCGGATTTATCCTGGCGAGAAACATTGGACCAGCTCCGAAATACCTCCGTTCGTAGGAGCCAGTCTCCCACATTGGAGACCCGATTTTCCCGAACAGCCCGGTGCCGCATCCGAGGCTCAAGTGGAGATAGCCATGCCAGAATTTCAGACCTCTCGTCGGCCACAGTGAAGGTATTCCGCACGGCCAACGAGCTGGTATTAAAGCAGTCGGTATTATTAAAAACTGTGGTATTGCTAACAGAGTTGGCATTGTAACGTCCAAACATTTTCCTTTAACCCCCCAGCGCGGATCGTTTGTAGAGAATAGTCTATGGAGATGATTTCAGGCGCTGACAGATTTAGCGGGAGTTAGTCCAAGGAAGAGCGGGCCACCTTAGACTACCAAGGAGCGAGAACACCTGAGGAGGAGGCTCCAGCTAACCAGTTCCAAGTTCGGGCCTGGCAGAGAGCGAGTGTGACACGCATTTCGAGTGTTAGTAACACGGTATAACACTCGTTGCGGGCAAGGGGGCATGTCTGGCTTGGGCGCTCAGATAGTGTACGAGTGCTCGCAGATTTTCGGAACAAGCGTGCATAATACTGTATGACATCCTATCCAAGCACCGTCTGTACTCGAGTACAAGTCCCCTGCATGTAGAACCCGAACACAGGGGGGGGTTCTGGCACAAGGATTTGTATGGGAGATTGTCTGTGCACATCTGTGCGCCCATACTAAATTCAGATCCAAATGTTCTGGTTCTACCTGCCGGGGACCTGTAGCCGCAACCTATCACCAGAGAATAACCCGCTCTACGGTCGTTTCCGCGCTGCCAGAGCCCACCGCATGATAAGCACAAAAAAAGTTCTCCCCGTGATGATGGAAATGGAGTTATTTGTCAGGCCCTCTGATCCCCAACTTATTGATGGCGAAAACATCGCGACTGTCCACTACCAGTACTCTTGCTCTGATGCCGTGATTTTATGGACTTATCATGCGGCTGGAGGGTAGATTCCTCTAAGCCAATCAAGGCCCAACAGAGTCCCGACTCTACGGGTATGATAGGTAACTTAGGCGGTATAAGAAGGCGCTTTTGGGGTGCTACAAGTCAAGATGATTCAGGGAACGAGTGATATGTCGGGGAAGTTGCGTTATGATACCAGAAGGGGTAATTGAAATTCAAATTAAGTCGCGAAAACTCGTGGGGGCCTACAACCTCCCCCCAGCGATCAGAGACTAAGCACCCCGAGAAGGAGTAGTGCCTTCCAGATCAGGTATAGCTCAGCGTGGGAAACCGATCTTCCTTGATCTCACGAGCTTGTGCGCAACCCGATGGTTGGTTCAGTGTGATTTTGCACTAACGGTACAAGCAGCTTCTGATGCCAGAGACCTTGGAGGGAGTGTGTGTGTGACCCTACCACTTCGATCTTCTTCTGATGAGCAAGGCAGCCAACTGGATTACCGGTGTAGTACCCGTCCTCGGAGTACCGGTACGGTATAACCACAATGGACCCAATTTTTGAACCCAAGCTTATCCTTGGCAAAGAGGGGTTGGCACAAAATTTCATACCGGTACGGTGCCGGCATCTTAGGATCTACTCCATGCCACCTAGCAGGAACGGGTAGTCTACTAGTACTTTAACTTGTGACAACAACACCTACAAATAGAATTTTGGGAATTCCTTCTGTAGGATTTCCCCGGCTGATTATTAGAACATATTTGCAGAGCAATATTCTTTCTAGTCTTTCTGGTTGGTGTTGCAGGGGCCTTCCGGGTTGGTATGAAGGAGGATGGTGAGACTTGTATGGGGGAAAACAGTTGTTGCTGAATAATCAACCAAGTTACTTCCTAATTAGGTATGGTATCACATCATAATATCATATACCACTATAATAGGACTAGGGTCTTGGATTGGACTTGAGAATCAGAGTAGGTTCTAATATTTTTTATTTTTGTTTTAACTATATATTTATTGTTCCAGGTATAAAAACATGTATCAGCTCACACTATAGTATACAAAAAACCTTAATTCCAATACAATAACAAAAAAAATATATAAATCTCAAACAATGCAGCAAATCCTGCAGGGTAGAAAAACAAACTCTCAAGTATCACCCATGATAATGAACTAAAAAAAGTATAGAAATCTATCTCTTATTGTAACGTGTTCGGGCCAGGCCCTAGTCACGTAGTGGTACGATAGGAGTGGATGGCTTCGTGGTCAACATGAAGCGAGCGCTGCTTGCTAAAGGAGGCTTCAAACCGGGTATAATAGGAGATCAAAGAAGTAACCGTTCAACCAAGTATATTTAAGAATACTGTCTGTCGAAGTCTGCTGTTTCCATCGCGAGAATCAGCGGTCTTTGAATACAGCATATCGCTTATCTCCAGTATGAGCGATATTGCAAAACATTGTATGTATCAACCGATAGCACACGAAACACTACAAGTATCAAACGATACAGTGAAACCAAACATGAAACAATGTGTGTATCAATCGATAGCACACGAAACACTACAAGTATCAAACGATACTGCGAAACGAAACATAAAACAATATGTGTATCAACCAATAGCACACGAAACACTACAAGTATCAAACGATACTTGTGAAACCAAACATAAAACCCTAGTAACCTGTACCGGTTACACTCCCTAAATAAAATAACAATTTCACCCAACAAAAACAATCTAAGGAAATCGCAATGAACTCCTAACGGCCGGTGGTGCCGCTATTCTCCGGATAGAACCCATCCTCCTCATCATCGCTATCGTGCAGGAATCTCAAGTCGACCTGCAACATCCAGTCCACACCTTCCAACCATCTCTTCAAGCACTCCCCGCATGGTGCTCCGCGCACAAAGCAACCAGACTCCCAGTAATGTGGCAGGTCCACAAAGTTACGCACTATCCAGTCCTCCCATTCCTCCATCTCGACATCGATCCGTCCGCAATCCACGCAGTGATCGATGTAGAAAATCTTCCAGTATGCCTCTTCTGGAATGATTTCTCGGTAAAGTAGGTACCCCAAAATGAGATCAAGTCCCATGATGCAAACTTCTGAATAGATCGACATTTTGGTTTTTCTTTCTCGCGTAAGGGTAAGTTTGTAATATGGTGAAGAATTTTGTAAAGGGTTAAAGGGTTGAAGTTAGGTAGGGTGGTCTGTTTTCTTGGATGGTTTAGGGGGCTGGTGGGTGGTATTTATGTTTCGGTGATGACCTCACTTAGGTGTTCGCCACGCTTAGGTGTTGGCCTTGCTTAGGTCTTCATGGGAAGGGGGTTGCTGCTTAATTTCAGTTTCTTCCGTCTCCATGCAACCATCACATTTTTCTGTGCTCAGGTAGCACCCACTACCGAAGCGGAAAACATCTGCCACTGATTCTCCCCACATTCATCCCGTCGATTCTGTTGTTATTTCTAAGTATTTGTTGCAGATGTGTATGAATAGTCTGTGTGTAAGGTATCGTCTAGGGATAATATCACGGTTCACCAACAGTCCCATTAGCTGATGGCGCAGTCTCCAAGATACTTGCTCATAGTTTGACATCGTAAGGCTGTTGGAT
>PYWC01000112.1:113304-138974 GCA_003182015.1 Tuber magnatum
AGTCTGCTGTTTCCATCGCGGGAATCAGCAGTCTTTAAATACAGCATATCACTTATCTCCAGTATGAGCGATGTTGCAAAACATTTTGTGTATCAACCGATAGCACACGAAACACTACAAGTATCATACGATACTGTAAAACCAAACATAAAACAATGTTTGTATCAACCGATAGTATACGAAACACTACAAGTATCAAACGATACCGTGAAACCAAACATAAAACAATGCGTGTATCAACCGATAGCACACGAAAGACTACAAGTATTAAACGATACTTGTGAAACCAAATATAAAACCCTAGTAACCCGTACTGGTTACACTTATCAAGACAAAAGCTCAATATCCAATAAACAGAAGTAAAGTAAACTATTACCAATGTCTTCTACAACTGCTATTATAAAAGCTTGCCAGTAAGGAAAGTCATACTATAATAAATAACTAGTAAAGAATACCCTATCTCTATAGAGAGTAGGCAGTGTTTGAGGATGGGTAATAATACCTAAGAGGAGGAGGGGAAAACAAGGACTAGTGAGGCAGTAGTGTAGTCTCAATCTTGTCCCTAAGTAGACAGTATGGGGGTACTTCTTTTTGAGAGGTACATGTACAGCATTATCAAATAGGAATAGGCCAGGGGGAGTTGACACAGAAGCAACTATTTTACAGCATAGCAGGCTATGTCAAAAGGTAAGGAATAGTAGTCTGAGTAGGGGGTTGTAGTCTGGAGTGAAGGTCCTATGCCCCCCTTAACCTACCTGAGAAGAGTACAGTAGAAGGGGATATAGAAGTGGTTTCAAGTAGAGATAGAAGAGAGTAGTCAAGTAGTAACAAGGTAAATGGAGAGAGCCAAGCAGATAAGCTCTATAACAACTACCTTATGCTAGTAGGTGAGGTAGAATCTCATTAGTGTAGGGCTGTTTCTTAGTATAGCATAGACACAATAGTGAAAGAGAAGAAATTGGTAATCCACCATTAGACCCAAAGCTAGAAAGAATTGGGCATATACAGGGTAGTAGTATTAGGAGCAAGAAAGTCAACTGAAAATTTGAAACAGAGAGGATGAGTATAACATGTTCAGGCAAGCCCTAGTCATGTAGCGGTACGATAGGAGCAGATGGCTTCTTGATCAATCAGAAGCAAGCACTGCTTACTAAAAGAGGCTTCGAACGGGGTATAATAGGAGATCAAAGAAGTAACCATTCAACCAGGTATGTTAAGAAGACTGTCTGTTGAAGTCTGCTGTTTCTATCGTGGAAATCAGCGGTCTTTAAATACAGCATATCGCTTATCTCCAGTATGAGCAGTATTCCAAAACAATGCGTGTATCAACCAATAGCACACGAAACAATCCAAGTATCAAATGACACTTTGAAACTAAACATAAAAGATGCTGTGTATCAACCGATAGCACACAGAACAATATAAGTATCAAACGATATAGTGAAACCAAACATAAAACATTCTGTATATCAACCGACAGCACACGAAACAATACAAGTATCAAACGATATTGTGAAAGCAAACAAAAAACATTGTGTGTATTAACCGATAGCATGGGAAACAATACAAGTATTTACTGATACTATGGAACCAAACATAAAACATAACCTAGTACCAGTACTGGTTACCCTACCAAAATAAAATAACAATTCCACCAAACAAAACATTCTAATGAAATCCTAATAGTCAGTAACTGTAACCGGAGCACCCCTAGGCAGATGGATCCCCGGGTTGCGACCACACCGAACAACTTCAAATTTATCGCCAAAAGTTCACACCAATGTAAGAGTAAAGTGAACGGTAAAACTTAATATTGTTAAGCCTGATGCTCCACTCAATTAAGGTCTCGAGAGGATTGATTGTTGGAGTAGGAGAGTTCTGGCATAGACTTTCAGGTAGTTTTATCTTATGCCAGAAACTCCCCCATCAGTTTACTCCAACCATGCAAGCACACCCTTCTCCCCTAAGTGTGGTCCAACATATCTCCGGGCAGACCCTTCAGGCATGCATGTGTCGACGCACTCTAGTCAGCGTTCACCTTATGCGGTTATCATTTCTGCGGTGCATTTCCATTTTGCCCGCCGCAGTGAAAACTTCTGCGCATTGGTGTCTTGCCAGTGGCTAACAGTCAAGACACCTAATGAACTAGACAATCTATGACACCCTTCCCATATGCATTGATCTCTACTTGACTCCGGAGGCTACCGTGAGCGGTTTATCTGGTTACTCTTTTACGGGTCGCAGGCTTCCGGTGTCTTCCGCAGGGCGCGATACTCCGGGAGTGATCCAATGGGCGCTACCCATGACCACTACCTCGGATCTACCTTTCCTGTGGTAGGAATCATGCTTTTAGTGTCTCTGCACTTCCCTCTCAGAGCCTATAGCGATGGGGACACTTTTGGGCTTGGTAGGTGTAAAACTCTCCCCGTCACCCGGGCACCACCTGGGACTACCTTCGGGACCCCCAAGGTGAACACCTGTTAACTGCGTCAGTTTTGGTCTGCTTTACTCCAAACAACTTGGAGGAGGTACTCCACCTTCCACCCTATGCCACCTTATATCTCCTGCGAACAGCTTACGGTCCACTGGACGGCAGCGATGTATATGGTGTTGCAAGCATGTCTGCAAAGATCGCGCTTAGCTAGACTGCGCCCAACCACACAACCATTTGCCCATGACGTCCGGGCCTTAAGGCGGGGCCGGAGAGGTATGATAGGAACAATGTCTCCAATTTACAGCTTCATTGAAGCTACGTAGCTCGCCCAATAGCATCCTCCGAAACCCCAGATTCCAGTATTATGTATGGCTTCGCATAACAAATATTCTAGTCAATTTTTACGAACTCCCAGAGGGACCTCGTGTTGAAAGGTAGGTTAACTCAGGACTTCCGGCAGGGTAACCCAAGCCCCAGGGCAGGGTAACCTTGTTCAGCTCACAAGATAACTTTTCCCTGTTACCCTTGCTATCCCGTTGCCGGTGATAGACATTTCTGACCTGTCTCTAGTTACCTGCCCTAGCTGAGCAACTGCCCCATTCAGAAGTCTCTAAGTATGCTGACACCGTTCCCGGGTATATCCAGGGACCTAAGTCGCTGACCAGCCAATTCTGTTCATTCTCCGAGCCCCGGCCATTCAGTCTCCGTAGGTCAAGTACCCACTTCCCTGCCGGTTCCTACCAGTTTGCCTCCTGGCTAGCACTATACCCAGGGCATAGGTTCCGTCTGCATTATCTCATGTATGCTGGGTCGTTACACTAACCCCGCTATTCTCCTGAAAGTCCGACTAGGACCTATTCTCATCGGCACCGCTATCCCGCAACAATCTCATGTCATCCTACAACATCCGTTCAATCCCGTGGAACCATCTTTCCAAACACTTCTGACATGGGGCTCCGTGCACAAAGTAACCTGACTCCCAGTAATGTGGTAGGTCGAGGAAGTTCTGTACTATCCGGTCCTCTCGTTTCTCCGTTTCGACATCAATCCACCCACAATACTTGCAGTGATCGATATAGATTATCTTCCACTATGTGCTTATTGGGATGATTTCTCAGTATAGTAGGTATCCCAAAATGAGGTCTCCTCCCTTTATGCTGACTTCTTTGTAGTTCGACATTTTTTAATTTCGCGAACAGGTAAGGTTTCTTAAAGGGTAAAGGTTTGCAAGGGAGTAAAGGTTTGTAAGAGGGTAAAGGTTTTTTCTTCGGTTTGGAGGTCTGGCAGTGTGTTAAGGTTTCCCACTACTCGTGTTACTCGCGACAGGAAACGACCTTGGTTGGTTCTTCCGGACTGCACTGCACTGTATCCTATAGCTCCTCGAGTCTCTAGTCTCTATCTGAGTATTCTCACGTAAGAATCGGTTTCGCACCAGTGCCGAGAGTATTGGTCCTGGATTTGGTTAACACGATCCGCGGAGCGGATAGGTTCTTGACTCTAAGGCGGATCTGTCTAGCGGATGAGATTGGAGCGTAAAGGTTTTTGTATTGTAATGATCGCAAAGTAGTAGATAGGAAATAAGAGTACATGGTTGCGTGAAGAGCTAACCTATCTGTGAAAACCCAGCCTTGATATAGGCCTCTTCCCGCAACCCTAACCCTGCCCTGATCCTCAACCGAGGTCAGGTGCGAAATCCATCACATGACTCTAAGGAGTCACGTGCGCAAACATAAATCAAACACAATATAAATAACCCAACCACATGACCTACAAACGAGGTCATGCGTGAAACATGAACGAGTCTGCCTTGCCGGTAAGCCTTACCAGCCTGCCTAGACTCCTCCCATGACGTCAACTGTACGTCATGTGCGAAATGCAATCAACATGAACAAGCCCCCTGACCGGCTAACGAGGTCATGTGCCTAAAACTAACTTAAACATAAAGGAGCCCCATGACCTGCTAACGAGGTCATGTGTGTGTAAGAATCATAACTTGACTGTATGACGTCCAAGCAACATCATATGCGAAATCTATTTCCTCACCACCGTCACCTGGCTAGTGCTCCTCCAGCCAGATCGTGACATTAGCTCCCCTCTCCCTTATCCTCAGTCCCTAAGGATAAATTCTATCCTCTTCTCCTTCTTCTTTCTTCAACTCTTGGGGCATACCCTCTCATGCGTTGTTCGTGCTGGAACGCATTCTGGTATTCTGCAAGGATCCAATCCTCCACCTCCCTTCTGTTCCTCCTTTCCTGGTCTGTTTATTCCCCCTGTTCCTCCACCATCCTTTTCACTTCTTGTAATCCGTTGACAGTTCTCCTTAGTCAGTCAACAGTTGTTTGCAGCTCCTCAATCCTCCCTTTTGGCTGCGTTATCATGTTGTCCGGGCTGCGGATTGTCTCCCGGAGGCCCCTTTGTGCTCAAAAGAGGCTTCGTGCCCCCCCCTCTTTCTGGGCTCCATCCCCGGAGCTTGTTGTTCTGGTTGTTTTTGTTGCTACCTGTGGTAGGGGCAGAACCTGCACATACAGTTCTGCCAGTCAATTTTGTGATGTTTGGGCAATGTCGGGGCCCCCGTTTCATCTCCTTTCCATGTTTGCTTGTCTCAGGAATTCACCCATTCCTGGTCGCTGTCGGAGTCTCTGGTTTGGGTGGCCTCTCTCGGCCACTATCCGTGTGTATCCTTCGCATCCTTGTGGATCGTGCACTCGTTGTGTCTGTATGCTGTCCATGATTCTTCTGCGTGGTTGTTCTTTTCCACAGCCACTTCTTCTGCCTCTTTTTGTCCCTAGCGCACATTTCGTTCGAATTCTTCGTGGTCCTCACCCGCTACACAACTGTTTTCTTCTGCCTTGGTGCGGACGGTCGCTTGCTGGTTTGTGCAGGTAGCGCTGGTGGAAGAGGAGGACAACAACCTTAGCGTTGGTAAAGCTTGTGGCTGAATACCACTCTTGATTATGTTCGTGGGAATAACCGGTCCACTTAGTAGCGTATTGGAGTTTACCGTAATGCAAGAGAGAGTCGATTATTTCTTCGAGTTTGTATTCGTCTTCTCTGTCTATGTTAATAGGCGGAGGGGGAAGTTTCTTTTGTGAGGGAAAAGAGTTTTCTTAATAGGGTTCGAGGAGGCTGAGGTGGAATGTTGGATGAGTTTGCTTCATCGTGGTGGGAGGGTGAGTTTATATACTCACGACACGACCCCTTCAATTATTTTGAATGGTTCAAGTTTCTTGTAGTCCAGCTTCTTCGATGGTCTCATGGTCCGGATATTGCATGGTATCAACCACACCTTGTTGCCGACTGCAAGGTTCAGGTCTGGTTTCCGCTGCTTATCGCTTTTTGCCTTTTGACTTATTTGTGCTAGAGTCATTTCATCTAGTAATATGTCATGTACCCTTATCATATCGGTGGCCTGAGTTATCTTTCGCGGCACCAGATATTGTGCCGGGTCGAATGCAGGGTCGTATCTGTACTTCGCAAAGAATGGGTGTGGTCTTTATGGTTTCTGGTCGTCCGTTGTTGTATGTGAATTCTGCCATGGATAGGAACTCTATCCAATCGTTCTGCTGGTAGTTGACACAGGCTCGCGAATATTGTTCTAATATTGCCTTCGTTCTTTCGATCTAGCCGTCCGTTTGTGGGTGGAAGGCCGTGCTCCAGTGTCGGCTGACATTTGGTTGTTGTGTGATTTCCTTCCATACGTCCGATGTGAAGAGGGATCCTCTGTCACAGGCAATATCTTTGGGTAGGCCGTGGAGTCTAAAGACTTGGTCTTTAAACAGGTTGAAGAATTGTGTGTCGTCATATCGGTTCTGCATAGTATAAAGTGCGCCATTTTCCTAACTTGGTGGATAACGACCCATATGGCATCGTAACCTTTTGATTCGGGTAGTCCAATGATAAAATCCATGGCAATAGATTGCCATGGTCTTCCAGGAGTTTTGAGCGGTTTGAGCAGTCCGTAGGGTGCGTGTTTAACCGTTTTTGTTCATTGACATGTGTCACAATTCTTTACATATCGTTTAATATCGTCGCGCATCGACGGCCAGTAGTATGATCGTTGTATTAAGGCTATTGCTCCTGGCGTTCCCCCATGTCCCACCCATGGAATCTCGTGATTTCTTCTTATAGTTTCTGTTCGGAAGGGTTCTTCGTCTGGGAGCCTTATCTTGTCGTCATACCACAGGTATTCATCTTTTTCCTGGTATAGCCCGAGGGCTACACCTGTCATTTGTTTTAGGCCTTCCTTCAAGGCCTTCTTTATCTCGTTGGTTTCCTGGTTGCTGGTGGTCTTTATTTTTATCCATTCTTGGTATCCCTCGTCCTTGCTTCTGGCCGTGGTCATTTCTTTTAGAGATTCGTATCTGCTGTCTTCGTCTTCTTCCTTTGGAAAGTACTTCTCTTGGGTGAGAAGTATTCTTTGTCGTCGCGACCTTGTTTCTTCCTTGTCGCAGAAATCCTCCATCCTCCGAGTCAATGCACGTGGCTTTCCTCCTTCTTTTCCTGGTCGGTATTCGATTTGCAGGTGGTATTGGCTTAATGTCTCGCTCCACCTAATCTGATGTCCATTGAGTTCTTTGGTGGTAGTAAACGCTAGTAGGTTCTTATGGTCTGTAATGACACGAATCACATGTCGACCTCCTAGTGTGCACTTCCTCTAGTCTTTAACTGCTTGAACAAGGGCTCACAGTTCCTTGGCGTGAATGCTATAGTTTTGCTCTGCCTTTGACCTTGTTTTTGATCGAAATGCGACCAGTCTCCATAATCCGTCCTATCCCTGCTGGGAGAGGATACCGGAGCATAGGTGGTTGGATGCGTCTATCTCAATTATGATGGGTAGCGTAGGGTCGAAGTGTCATAATATCGGTATCATAGTAAGTCATTTTCTCGTATCATCGAATGCTGGTTGTTCTTGTCCTTGCCATTCCCATTTGACTCCTTTCTGTGTTGTAGCATAGAGGGGGTTTAGCTACTCTGCTAAACCCTTCGATGAATCTTCGGTAGAGGTTGGAGAACCCCGCCAAGCTTTGCAACTCCTTTAAACTCTTAGGTGCTTTCCAGTCATCGATTGCCGCTGTTTTGACTGGATCGGTTCGTACCCCTTCTGGGTTAATGATAAATCCAAGGTATTCGACTTCATTCATATGGAAGTCGCATTTCGAAGATTTTAGTTTGACCTTGGCTTCTCTCAATGCCTGTAAGACATTCCGTATGTCTCTGTGGTATTGCTCCATGTTGTCTGAATAGATGAGGATATCGTCCAGGTAGATGACACAATATATGTCCAGGTATTTGCTCAACTTGGAGCTGATTCATCGTTGGAACATTGCTGGTGCATTGGATAATCCAAAGGGCATGACTAAATATTCGAACAGTCGGTATCGCGTCCTGATAGCCGTTTTCGATTCATCTCCTTTGGCTATCCTTATGCTGTAACATGCGTCCTTGATATCCAACTTTGTATAGTGCTTGGCCCATCATAGTCGGTCCAGCGCTTTGTCGATCAATGGTAGAGGGTACCTGTCCTTTTGTGATACCGCATTCAGTCCCTGGAAATCCATACAAAGTCTCAGTTTCCCATCTTTCTTTTTGACAAATAGGATGGGTGCCCCCGCTGAGGAGGACAATGGTCTGGTCCATTGCCTGGCCAGGTTCTGTCGGAGGTATTCATGCAGCGCCTTCAACTCTTCTTCCCTTAACAGGTAGAGCTTCATGAAGGGGGCTGCCTTTCCTTCCTGCAGGTTGATCCGGTGATCTTCACTCTTGTGTGTAGGAAGATCAATCCTTTCGTTTTCTTCGAATATCCCACGATGGTCGTGAAATCCTTTCGGGACCAGTTGCCTTAGAGTTAATTTCTTCTTCTTGGCTTCTTCCTTCACCGCTAGTTGTGTCCTAATTGTTGATGCTTCTGCAATTGTTCGTCTGTCTTCTTCTTCGTCCCATCTGAGGATCCTGGTTTGTTCCCTTCTCCGATAGAGTTGACCGAAGGCCTCTGCTGATAAGACAGATATCCTTAGGGGTTTCTCTTCTGTTATTCCGGTAGGGGTGTTGTCCTTTGGGGTTCCTCGTCCGGTGCTGCCGAATCCTTCCTCGCCTCTTTTGCTCTTGTCCAGGTCTCGGACTTCGCGGAGCTCCCTGATATCGATATTTTCGATAATCATCCGGGCTATGTGATGCCCTTTTTGGATCGTACAGTCCTCATCGTTCAGGTTTATTAGTAGGACTTGTAACTCGCCCATATAGTCCGCATCGATCACTCCCGCGCCTGTGGTAATCCAGTAGCGTGTGGCCATACCACTGCGTGGAGCGATTCTTGCCTAGGTGCCGTCATGTAGTCCTACTGCAATTCCTGCTGGTATCATCTTCTGTCCTCTTGTGGGGACCATCGCGTCTTCCGTGCTGTACAGGTCGTGACCTGCAGCCTCCTTTGATCCTCATGTTGGTTTTGTCGCATTCTGGTGTAACACTTGTACTCTTATCCTTTCATCGTGGGGGGTCGCTTGTTCGTGTTTGATATGCATGTGGAGGATCTGTGTCCTCAGGTTCTCTCTGATTGCTTGTTCTTCGGGGATCGTTTCAATTGTTGGGGAAGTTTCCAGGCACAACTGCATGCATAGTTCGCTGTTGAAGTTGATTTGGCCTTTTTCTCAGTCGAGATTCGGATTGTGTCATTTTAGCCAGGGTGTTCCTAGTATGGCACTATGTTGCTGCAAGTGCGCTACTTGGAATGTCATAGCTTCCTGATGTGACCCGATCTCCATTACCGCCGGTGCTGTATGGGTCATGGGTCCTGCTTTGCTTTTTTCCCCGTTGACCATGTATATATCTCTTGGTTTCTTCGTCTTTCTCAGGGGTAATCTGGGGGTTTTACAGAAGTTGACGTCTATGAACCCCTCGCTTGCTCTTGAGTCGAGCATCGCGCTCTTTTCTGTCTCTTGGTCCGTTGTGCATAGTTTTACCTTAATTATAAGATGTTCGTTGTCGCTTTCATAACCGTTTGTATTGTTGATTGTTGTCCTATTGACTTTTTTCGTTGATGCGGGTGCCTCGTTTTTCCTGGTTGATATATGTGCGATGCCAGTGCCTTCGCCTCTTTCCTCGTCCCGCAGACCACTCTTTGCTGGGGACTTTATTCGTTTAAAGTCTCCTGGCCTTCTGTCCTCTCCGTAGCTTCCATCTCTTAGAGCTTGGTCTCCCTTTGTCGACAATCCTTGATGAAGTGCCCTTTTAGTCCGCATCCGAGGCATGTATTCTCTTCTCTTCTTTCCTAGTATTCCTGATCGGACAGCCATTGGAATTGTCTGTTCCTTCTTCCTGCCATGTCCAAGTCCATCGGGTCTCCTGCCAGTAGTGGTCTTGATGTGTTGTTCGGTCCGTAAGTTCCATTGTTGTTGCGTGGTGGGGTCGGGTGCTGTATCCCCTTGGTCTTGGTTTGAGCGCGTCTAACCAGATTGATTTTGTCTTCTTTGTCGACGGCCCCTAATGCAAAGCCCTCTACCGTTCGATCAGTCTGGTCCAAGCTTATTTAGGCCCCTTGCAGCCTTTCGTGAGTAGCGCCCTGGAGGTGGCAGTACTCCGTGTCATCATCGTATTCCGCTGCGACGGATATCATGCGGAACTTGTGCCAGTAGTTGGAAAAGTTGTTCTTTCCTTGTCTCATCTTCTCCAGTTTGAGCCTTCCCATTCCCTTGGCGTTTCCGTCCCCAAACTGGGTATGGAGGGTTTCTTTAAACTCCTTCCACGAGGCCCATATCTGGTCTCGTTTTCCTTCCACATAGGGAATTATCCATTGCCCTGCTGCTTCTCTTAAGAGAGACGCGGCATAGTCCACCTTAATCGTGTCTTTTCCGATTCCGTACCCCTTGACCTTGAAGTACTATTCCAACTGACTTAGGAACTGTCTCAGTTTTTCGCGGTCCCCCTCATAGAGGTCCGCTTGCTTTGCTTTCAGTCTTGACTCCGGGTGGGCGTTGATTGCCCCCAGGAACCTTGTTATCTGGTCCTCTGTCATCATCAGGGCCTGCACCATAGGCCCGGTCGGAGGTGCTGGTGTTCCTGCTGCGGCCAACCTCACTGGTGGCGGTGTTCTGTCAGGAGAACTATCTGCGAGTAAAGTTTGTGCGGGTGTAAGCGCACTTGCTGCTCGTGAGGGTTGGCTTGCTGTTTCGTCTAAGGCATTTTGTACTCGTCCTAGGTCGCGGGTATCATCCGCGAGATCGATATCTCCTTCGCTGTCTGGGGTGAACTCCGAGTTCTCCGGAGTTGCCGTTCTGTCGTTGTTAGGTGTCGCAGGAGACACAACCAAATGTTACGGTTTCCCACTACTCGTGTTACTCGCAACATGTAACGACCTTGGTCGGTTCTTCCGGACTGCTCTGTACTGTGTTCTAGACCTCCGCGAGTCTCTAGTGCCAATCTTAGTATTCTCGGGCAAGAATCGGTTTCGCACCAGTGCCGAGAGTATCGGTCCTGGATTTGGTTAACACGATCCGTGTAGCGGATAGGTTCTGGACCCTAACGCAGATCCGTCTAGCGGATGAGATTGGAGCGTAAAGGTTTTTGTACTGTACTGATCGCAAAGTAGTAGATAGGAAATAAGAGTACATGGTTGCGTGAAGAGCTAACCTATCTGTGAAAACCCACCCTTGATATAGGCCTCTTCCCGCAACCCTAACCCTGCCCTGATCCTCAAGCGAGGTCAGGTGCGAAATCCATCACATGACTCTAAGGAGTCACGTGCACAAACATAAATCAAGCACAATATAAATAACCCAACCACATGACCTACAAACGAGGTCATGCGCGAAACATGAACGAGTCTGCCTTGCCGGTAAGCCTTGCCGGCCCGCCTACACTCCCCCCTGACATCAACTGTACGTCATGTGCGAAATGCAATCAACATGAACAAGCCCCATGACCGGCTAACGAGGTCATGTGCATAAAACTAACTTAAACATAAAGGAGCCCCATGACCTACTAATGAGGTCATGTGCATGAAAGAATCATAACTTGGCTGTATGACGTACAAGCGACATCATATGCGAAACCCATTTCCTCGCCGCCGTCACCTGGCTAGCTCTCCTCTAGCCAGATCGTGACATAGTGTGGTTTCCTTTTCAGAGGAGTTTGAGGGATGGCGGGTGGTATTTATGTCTCGGTGTTGACCTTGCTTAGCCGTCGGTCTCCCTTCGGGGTCGCTCTCGCTTAGGTGTTCTGGTGAAGGTGGGTGATACTTAATTTTGGTTTCTTCCATCCCTATGCAACTATTACATTTTTCTATACTCAGGTACCACCCGCTTCCAAAGCAGAATATGTCAGCCCCTGTTTCACCCCACATCCGTCGCGTTGACTCAGTTGTTATTTCAAGGCATCTGCCGCAAATGTGTATGAATAATCGGTATGTAAGGTATCGTCTAGGGGTAATATCACGGTTCACCAACAGGCCCATTAGCTGATCGCGCAGTCTCCAACTCACTTGCTCATAGTTTGACATCATAAGGCTGTTGGATGCTGTGTTTTATCTTTCGCTATTGCCAGTACTCGGTTTCAGCCAGTTGCTCTAGGTATTCAGCTTCAACTTCCATGACCTTCTTTTCGCCTTCACTGCTTTCAAAGTGGCTTGCCAAGTGGGCTGAGCAAAATCCGTCCTGTATCCCTTGGTCTCTGTCTAGGCGCAGGTGTTGGATTTCTGGCAGGGTTGGGCTCCATGCTACCGTCATATGGTTTATCGTAGAGGGTAACTCGTCCTCCGGTTTGTTGTCTTCCCACCATTGATTAACCAATTCCATTGCATTTTCAAATCCCTCAAGGGGTTCCCAGCTATTTTCTGTTTCCGGGTACCCCAACCATTTCACTAGGAATTGGTCACGGTCATACCGTCTTCTCTGGTCTCGTATCACTTCTACTTCCCATTCCGGCTTCTCGTTAACCACCATCGGGGGTGGTTTTGCGTGACTCCCTCCATGGAAGGAAATATCGTTGTTAGGGAGGTATCTTCTCATGGTGGATGCGTGGAATGTCGCTTCTCGGTTTCTGTACATTGTGCCATTCATTTCCACCGTGTAATTTTGTGTATGCTCATCGTATCCGGTTATCTTGAATGGTCCACGCCAGCGCGGTTGTAATTTCTTTCTGTGTCCTGACTCCTTTGTGAATAAACTTCCATATACCAGTAACAGGTTTCCTTTTCCTATCGGTTTATAGTGTCTGCATCGTTTTGCTGCCATTCTCGTGCTTCTAAATCGTGCCAATTTGATAGCATTAAAGGCTGTGTTTCGGATTGGGTGGTGTCTGTTTAACAATTTGTTGGCAGCTGGTACTACAGAGCTCTTGAAGTTCGTTAGGGGAAGTAGGGGGTAGTTCTTTCCCAAAGCCACTTTATATGGTGACATACGGAGGGTTTCTGGCCATCCTGCATTCGGGTATGCTGCCGTCTCTGCTATGGCATCGAACCAATTGTTTTGCCTTGTGTTGACTAGATTTCCCAGAGTTGTTTTTACTTCTCGAATCTTCCATTCGACTTGTCCATTCGTTTCATGGTGGCCTGGTGCCACTTTGATGTGCTTGATTCCTAACGATTGACACCACTGTCTCCACACATGTGACTCAAATCGCGGGTTTGCGTCGCTTACCATTGATGTTGGGTAACCATAGGGAGTAAATATTTTGTCGCGCAGTAATTCCCAGGTTGTTATTGCTGTTACTTCCTTAGTTGTAGGTATGAGCCATGTGAATCCCGAAAACCTGTCTCTTGCAACTAGGATTGTATCGTATTCCGAAGAGTTGTGGAAAGGTCCTGCAAATTCGATGGCTATTGATTCGAAGATTCCAGAGGCTAAGATAATCATTTGAGCCCTTTCTTCTCCTAACTTTGTGGGCTCTTTGTTTGCCTGACAGGTGTGACATTGTACCACGTATACGCAGAAGTCCTTCCGCATTTCAGGCCACAATAGGTACTCGCTAGTGTACTGTAAGTTTCGTTCCGGGCCATGATGATCTTTGTTGTGGATTTCACTAATAACGTACTCCCTTAATGTCGTATTTCCATACGTGGGTCCTTTTGGAATGTATAGGCAGTTTTCCCCATACCGGGTTTTTGCGTATAACATTCCATTTGCAACCGGGTAGGAGGCTAAGTCTCCTTTACTGTCCATATTTTCATTGACCTTTTCCCATACCAGTTCCTTTCAGTATGCTGTGATCATATGTCCTCGGAATGTCCCAATAATTTCCTTGATTGTCTGTAAGGTATCCTGCTCGTCTTCTATTTCACTTCCTCTTGTTACTTCAGGTTGGTCGTCCTCCTCGTTGTCTCCCAAACCACCATATAGTCTGCGCCGGTATTCAGTCATCGTTGGTGGCATCACTGCAACTATTGTCTCATTGCTAAGGCTTTCTAGCCATTCTACTCATCTAATCAGTAGCGGGCTGTCTGGTCCTGACATTTGAAACGCCGCTATTGTCTTGCTCATAATGTTCTCAATTGGTTCTGGTTCTGGCAGTTGGAATGCCAGGGCTTCTGGGTTCAGAATTGCCAGGATGGTGTAGGACCTACGCACTGGTTGGATGAGGGTAGACGGCCCTTCCTCCACGCTACTTGGCCTGCTGCCAATGGTTTGTTGCCACTCCCAGTCATCGATCAGGGGGGGACTCCAGTGGGCTTGGGTCCATTTCTGTACTTGGAGGGCTTGGTTCTTCGCTAGGCGGGTAAGGTGTCGTGTTCTTCCACCATCTAGGATGATTGTTTGTGCATTTGATCTCGGTTTGATGACATGGACAGTGGTCCACATAGCAGTACGAATAGTGAAGTGTGCTACGTTGGAGCTGCTCGGGTGGCATGCTTCGGAGTGTGCTGGTGCCTTTCTTTTGCTGGGGCTCAGGGGAAAGAGCCTAGGAAGGCTGGTTGCTACCTTTGCTAATTCGTCGGTTGATTCGCTAAAGGTCTGTCGGGCCAAATCTCGAGCTGGTTGTCTCTCTGTGTTGTCAATAGAGAAGTCACTTCTTGGTCCTTTTCGTTTCTTCAGTTGCCTTTTCTTGGTAAGGCCTGCTCATGGGACCTACTTCCCACTTCGAGTCTCTGGTGACTCAATGGTGTTGTTATGGTAGAGCCGAACCTTCCGTGGTTCTGCCGTTCCCCTTTGCTAGCTTCACTGTTGGACTCTCGTAGGTTGATCAGACGAGGTCCGGGCAGGTTTCTAACCACTTGCTGAGGTTAAAAGAATGTATCATGTTCGGGCAAGCCCTAGTCACGTAGTGGTACGATAGGAGCTGATGGCTTCTTGATCCACAAGAAGCAAGCACTGCTTACTAAAAGAGGCTTGGAACAGGGTGTAATAGGAGATCGAAGAAGTAACCGCTCAACTAAGTATATTAAGAATACTGTCTGTTGAAGTCTGCTGTTTCCATCGCGGAAATCAGCAGTATTTCAATACAGCATATCACTTATCTCCCGTATGAGCGATATTCCAAAACACGGTGGGTATCAACCAATAGCATATGAAACAATCGAAGTATCAAACGATATTATAAAACTAAACATAAAACATTCTGTGTATCAACTGATAGTACAGGAAACAATAGAAGTATCAAACGACAATGTGAAACCAAACATAAAATATTGTGTGTATCAACCGGTAGCACACGAAACAATACCAGTATCAAACGATACCATGAAAGCAAATATAAAATATTCTGTGTATCAACCCATAGCACATGAAACGATACCAGTATCAACCAATACTGTGAAACCAAATATAAAACATAACCTAGTACCCGTACCGGTTACAATGAGACCAGTAGCCAGCTTGTAGTTGTATCAGGCTGAAAGGCTCTTCTTGGCAGTGCTAAGGTGCCTGACAAGTATAAAGAAGGCCTGGGGTAAGGCTAGGTGATGACTTCAATGTGAGAATGAATTCAAGGTACGTGTAAGCCAATAGCTTAGCCACCAGATATGTAAAAACGAGGTAAAGACCATGCTGTGAAGAGATACAGGTAAAGTATATAAAAGGGTTCTATTCTAGGGAGTACACCAGTATATGAAGTATTAGCAAAAATAAATTTTGTGTCAAATGCATCTGCCCTGTATCTTGAGATAGTTTATACTGATCCTGTTTCTCGAGCATCCTGTGTATTCAGTACTTGAGTACCACAATTGGTTGTATCTAGAATCTATCCCAACTAAGCAGAAAACTTGAGTGATATTCCTGACTTCCTGTCCACTCCTCCAACCACTCTCCTACTAGCACCCCCCCTGAATACTCCTATACCTAATGTTCAACCCAGGATCCCACTGGCATATTACTACAGTACTGCACTTTGCTGTTTTGCCCACCAGTATCATATATACATCCTGTTATAGAAGTAGTATTTATCTTGACTGAGTGCTGACTTTGACATCAGATCCCTCTGGCATCCTGTAGGCGCAGTAGCCAATACTTGACATTAGGGATCCAATCAATGCCAGGTTTCTAATATTGTAAAAAACATCACGCTAACACTAATACCAGTGGAGTTACAGCCTGTTATAGAAGTCATATTTACTCCGGCAAGGTGCTGGCAGAGTGCTAACTTTGACTCCAGATCTCTCAAATGCCCTGTGGGTGTAATAGCCGATACCCAATGCTATAGATTTACTCAATACCAGCTTACTAGTAGTGTAAGGAATGTCTCTGTGACACCAATATCTGCAGAGTCACAGCCTGTTGCAGAAGTAGTATTTACCTTCGTATGGTTCTAGTCAAGTGTGAACTTTGACATCAGATTACTCATACACCCCATAGGTGCCTTAGCTGATACTCAATACCATAGATCCACTTGATGCCTGCCTTCCAATAGTGTAAGAAACATCTATTTGACACCGATATCTGTCAAGTTATGGCCTATTATAAAAGTAGTATTTACTTTAATAGAGTGCTGAGTTTGATACCAGATACCTCGGGTATCCTATGGGCACAAAAGTTGGGACTTATCACAATAGACCAACTCGAGGCTAGTGTTCCAATGGTGTAAAGAACATCTTACCAATACTAATATCTGTGTAGTTACAGTCTGTTATAGAAGTGGTTGTAACTCTAGTAAGAGTCTGACAGAGTGCTGAGTTTGACACCAGATCTCTCAAGCCTCCTATGGGTACAGCAGCCGACCCTCTACCCTATAGCTATACTCGATGTCAGCTTTCTAATGGTATAAAGGACATCTCTCCAACACTAATAACTGTAGAGTTACAATCTGTTATAAAAGTCGTATCTCTTCTAGTAAGATTCTAGTAGAGAGCTGATTTGACAGCAGATACCTCAAGGGTCCTGTGGGTGCAGCAGCGGATGCTTGATGCCATCAATCCTCCTGATACCAGCTTTTCAACAGTATATGGAATGCCTTCCTGACACCAATATCCATGGAGTTACAGCCTATGATAGAGATCTGATTTTTCTGAACAATATATTAAGTTTGATAACGGATTCCTCTAGTGTCCTATAGGCATAGCAGTCAATACTCGACGCTATAGGCCTACTCAATACCAGCAGTCTAATGGTTTAAAGGACATCTTCGCAACACCGGTATCCATAGAGTTACAGCCTTTAATAGAAGTAGTCTTTATATTAGTAATGTACTAATCTTGGTATCAGATTCTACAGGAGTCTCTTAAACACAGCCACCCACACTCAATATCCAGGTTCTAGTCGATGCCGGCTATGTAATGGTATAAAGAACATCAACTTGGTGCTTATATCCATGGGGTTATAGGTTTTTATAGAATTGGTATTTATATTAGCAAAGTGCTAACCTCAATGCCAGATTCCACTGGCGTCTCTTTCATACAGCTATTAATATACAATGTTCAGGTTTCACTTAATGCCAGCTTTCTAATAGTGTAATAAATGTCAACCTGGTGTCAATATCTATGGAGTTACAGCCTATAATAGAAGTGGTATTTACATTGGCTATGTACTAACTTTGGGGCCAGATACCACAGGCCTCTCTTCCATACAACTGCCTATACTTGATGCGCAGATTCTACTCGATGCCAGCTGTGTAACTGTGTAAGGAATGTCTACTTGGTATGAATATCTATGGAGCTAGAGCTATTTTTATAGTAATCAATCAGATGGACTTAGAGGTCTAGTCCGTAGAGGTATGTAGGAAGCGTGTTCTTTCTCTTAGTAAATAGGACTAATATATCTAGAAATGTTCTTCATTTTGAAACTTATAATATCTATACTTTATGTGATTGAGGTTATAAGGCCGTAGCTCAGAAATCATATCATAAAAATTATAGTAGTACTCACTTGTACTTAGAAAATTAGGGTAGTGCTCAAGTGCATCCTGATTGTGTCTAGAGTTCTGGTGCTAAGGACTATCACCTTTAGGGTTGTAGTACCGATAACCATTGTATCCTATATATCCTATTTATCTGACATACAGGTTGCACAAGATGCAAGTCTTGATTTTGACTGATAAGTCAACTTTATAGAGGGTGAAGGACACTGCTTGAATTAAGCTATCATGCTGCAGGTTATAGAGGAGGAACTACTGAGGATGAATATTGGAGTAATAGTGGGAGAAGATAACAGTTATGAGAAATTTATCAACACAAAAAACAATCGGACCATATAGAACAGAATAGTGCAGCCAAGAAATATGTATTATAAAGGGCAGAGGCAAAACTACAGAACCCCAAGGTATATCAACCAAAACTAGAGAATGATTAAGAGAAAAACTATTGACAATCAAATGGTACCATATTAGTAAAAAAGATTAGTTACATCCTATATATTCTGTATGTGAGACAAGCAGGATACAGAGTATGCAAACTGCAGCTCAGGATACAATAGCATATTGTACCAGAGCTCAGGATACAACACCTTGACATACCAAAACTCAGAACACAATAGCACATCATACCAAAACTAAGAACACTATAGTATATCCTACTAAAACTTAAGATTTAGCACTGGTTTTCAGGATATAGTACCACTATAACTTCAATATACCTGTGAACCCAGGTTACAGCGAAACATTTACTATTTACTATAGTGTATTATAGATTTATTGTATTTTTGGTATTAGGATATTGGGTAGATATATGTAATAGGAGTATACAAAGGAAGATGGACCCAAAGATTACAACTGTACTGAACAACTTCAAACTTATGAGGAAAGGTTAATACACGAATGTAAGAGTAAAGTAAATAGTAAAACTTAATATTATTAAGCCAATCACTTCACTCAATTAAGGTCTTGAGAGGAGGTTGATTATATTAGAGTAGAAGAATTCTTGCATAGATTTAAGTAGTATGAATTTATGCCAAAAACTCTGCTATCAGTTTACTGTACCTCTTTGGGTATACCCTTCTCCATTAAGGGTTGTTTGGCACTTCTTATGCAACCTTGTGGGTATGTGTGTATCGACACACTCTAGTCAGTAACATCCTCAGTGAGTTTGGTTTCTGTAGTGCATCCTAATTACTACCACTAGAGTGAAAACCTTTTCACATTGGTGTCTTGTCAGTGGCTAACAGTCCCGATACCAGGGGGAGCCTACTAGTATACAAAAACCTTCCTATATATATTTCATCTATATCAGACACCATTGGCCTCTCTTGTCCATGTATTATATTTAATTTGATACCGCCAAAGGTCTACAGAGACTCCCACAGTAGCCTATCAGATTTCGTGGTCCAAGGGGTGCTACATATAACCACTCTGCTCTGAACCACCTGAGTCATGATAGGAATCATGCTTTTGGTGTCCTCAAACTGTGCTCACAGAGGCTATAGCATAGAAGCATGTTTAGACTGGATAGATGTAACGACCCAGCATACATGAGCTATGGCAGCGGGAACCTACACCCATACAGGTGGCCAGGAGGCGAACTGGTAGGAACTGGCAGGCAAGTAGGTACTTGACCTATGGAGACCCGATGGCCCAGGCTCCAAGATAAACAGAATTAGCTGACAAGATACTTAGGTACTTGGCTACACCCGGGAGCGGTGTCAGTGTACTTAGAGACCTCTGAAAAGGCAGTTACTCGGCTAAGCTGGGTAACTGGAAAAAGGTCAGAAGTGTCTATGTCCAGCGAAAGAATAGACAGGGTAATAGGGTAAAGTCATCTTATCTAATGGGCAAGGTTACCCTACCCTCAGAATCAGGTTACCCTGCCATGGGGCTCAAGTTACCATGTCTAAAGTCCTGAGTTACCCTACCTTTCAATACCAAGTCCCTTGTGGAGTGCAGCAAAAATGACCAGAATGTTTGTCACATGAAACCACACATAATACAGGAATCTGGGGTTCCGAGAGATGCTATTGGGTGAGCTACACAGCTCTGAAGAAGCTGTCAATTGGAGACATTGTTCCCATCACACTCCTCCAGCCCTGCCTTGAGGTCCAGATAGCATGGGCAAACAGCGGTGTAATTGTGTGCAGTCTATCAAAGAGCAATCTTTGAAGACCTGCCTGCAACACCATATACGTCGCTGCTGTCCAGTCGACCGTAAGCTGTTCACAGGATATATAAGAGGGTATAGGGTGGAAGGTAGACCACCTCATCCAAGTGGTTCAGTGTAAAATGGACCACAACTGACAGAGTTAATGTGAGCTAATCGTAGGGGTCGCAAAGGTAGTCCCAGGTGGTGCCAGGCTGACTGGGACAGTTTTACACCTACCAAGCCCAAACGTGTCCCCAATGCCATAGGCTCTGTAAGGGAAGTGCAAAGACACTAAAAGCATGATTCCTACCACAGGTAAGGTAGATCCGAGGGAGTGGTCATGGGTAGCACCCACTGGATCACTCCCGGACTACAGTATCCTGCGAACGGCACCAGAAGCGTGGGAATCGTAAATAGTAGATGGATAAACTGCTCGTGGTAGTTTCCAGGGTCATGTAGAGATCGATGCATATGGGAAGGGTGTCATAAATAGTCCAGTTCATCAGGTGTCTTGACTTTTAGCCACTGGCAAGGCACCGATGCGAAGAAGTTTTCACTCCGGCAGGCAAAATGGAAATGCACTGCAGAAATGTTAACCCCATAAGGTGAATGCCAACTAGAGTGTGTCGACACATGCATGCCCGAAGGGTATACCAGGTAATGTGTCAGACCAACTTTAGCAGAGAAGAGTGTGCTCGAATAGTTGGAGTAAACTGATGGGGGAGTTTCTGGCATAAGATAAAACCACTTGAATGTCTATACAAGAACCCTCCTTCTCCAACAATCAATCCTCTCAAGACCTTAATTGAGTGAAGCGTCAGGCTTAATGATATTAAGTTTTACCGCTTACTTTACTCTTACATCTGTGTGAACCTTTGGGGATAAGTTTGCAGTTGTTCAGTGTAGTTGCAACCTTGGGATCCATCTTCCTAGGAGTACCCACATTACAATAGGTGTAAAACCAACCTGGTTGTTTGTAGTACCACCTCGGACTACTCCAGGGATGTGACGGTTGGCCTCTACTATCTCCATCAATCCTGGTCTATCTTCTTCCGAACAACTAGGAGAAGTAACTGCACCTTCCCGATTATGCCTTCTTGTATATCCTACGAACAGCTTACAGTTGGGTAGACAGCTAGACTGTATACAGTGTTATGAGTATATCTTTATAAGTTCTCTTTTGCTCCTATTTTGCTTGATTGCACCCAACTACAGAATGGTTTGCGCATGATATCTAGGACTCAAGTTGGGGCTAGAGGGGTATGACAGGAATAATGTCTCCAAGGTACTGCCTTTTTGGAGCAGTGTAGCTGCACCAATAGTATCTCAGAGAATCCCAAATTTGGGTATTATATACAGTTTTGAGAAACAAACATCCTGGTCAATTTTTCCAAAGTCTTTAAGAGACTTTATAGTGCAAGGTATGGTAACTCTGGGACCTTGACATAGTAACCCTACTTGCATAACAGGGCAGTCAGACTCCAAAGGTAGTATAATCCAACCCTGACATCAGGGTTACTTTACGCTATTACCCTGCTTACTTCTACAGAGGAGTTAGACACTTGCATCCCTTCTCCAGTTAACTTGCCTAATAGGGTAACTTGTCTACCCCAGGTTCATAAATACACAGATATTGCCTATACTCATGTACTAGGCATCCAGGTACCTAAGCACTCAAGGTTTTACTTGTAGAGAGAGGGAGCCTGACTATGGGGTATTCATAAGGCTAGTAATTACCTGCTTACCTGTTCCTACTAGTGGACTGCCTGGTTGAATATATGAGTATAGGTTCAGGTTGCCATAATCCATGTATACTGGGTTATTACAACATATAGATATCAGAATCTTACCAGTAAAGACAACTTTAGAATAGGCTGTAAGTCTATGGGTATTGGTATAAGTTAGACATTCTTTAGTGTATTAGAAAGGTAGCATTGAGTAGAATCGGATTCTGAGCTATCCGCTACCGTGTCCTATAGACACTCCAGGAATCTGGTATCAATGTTAATATATAGTTACCTTATTTGTCACAAACGGTGAGAAGGGTAGAAGACTGGTTATTTCATGGAAGACACAAAACAGAATTTTTGGAGGACTAGACCAGGCCATCTAGTAAGGCAGATGGGTAATGCTTACTAGCAAGGCAGAATAGCTAGGCTTTCCTACTATGACTTGCAGTTGAGGTCATGGGGTCTTGCACAACTCACAGTTGTGAGTTCTTATCTGTTATAATTGATTGATATGCTTGAATAGCTTGCGGTAGCAGGTTGCATGATATAATGATCTTTGCACATGACTCAAATAGCAAGTCATGGGTCTTACACATGTGATGTGGCCAGTAAACATAACTATGGCAGGTGACTCATGGGTATGACTCACAGGGTTCGGGTTGGTGTCAAGGGTGAGTATAAAAGAGGTTACTAGGACTGAGGAGAATGAGCTCTTCATGCTATTATCTTGGCATCTTTTTACCTAGAACTTTACTACTTGACTCTTCGCCTACATGTGGAGGTTTCATATATACTCACGGAAATAAGGTACCAGATAGGAGCCTGGGGTGCTTAGCTATGGGGCTTCGAGGAAGAAGTCAAGTTTCAAATGTTTGAGATTACGGTGTCAGTGTCCCGGTGAGAGAAGCCCTGACCAATCGAAATTGTTATATTTGCTAGTGTTATAACAGAACATGTCTGATATTATGCTAAGTCAAGGGCATAATAATAGAAATACTACAATAACAACAAAATGAATAGTTACGATAATAACAAATCACCGATCACCCAGAGCTCTTCGGACTTGGAACAAAACTAGAATGAGTAGTGTGCTCGCAAGAAATAGACAGACCTCTAAGAGCAGTCACACCAGAAGAATAACTGCTAGAAGAAATCTCATTGTGAGATAAAGAAACAGAAACCAGGATATCGGAAGTGGCAACTGGAATAGCTATCCTACCTGTCCAACAGGTGGGAATGACACTCAAACAACTAACAGCTCGGCTAGCGGCACTGAAGATGGGTAGACCTTGTGAAGGAAGTAGGCCAAGAGCCAAAGGGTCCAATGTGTTCATGGGGGAAATAATCAAGGTTCGAGAATTCCCCTGGCAGCTTGAACGATACTTCCATGTCAAAGACTATGCAGAAGATCTGGATATTACCAAGGTGGTATGCGCTAAGTCACTGTTACATGATATGCTTCGCCAATGGGCAACCCCCTATAGTGAAGTATTGAAACAGCAAGAGTTGAAAACCTTGAACAGCTTCAACAAAGTTCTCAGGATACAGTTTGGAGACATCAACGTGAAGCAAGAAGCATGAAACAAATTGGAAACTATGCAACATGGGCAGAAGAACATGATAGACTTTGGGAATGAATTTCAGTACCTCACAGTGGAGGCCAAATATGATAATCAAGTGCTTTGGCAATTCCAGCTCCAAGCATGCGATACTTAGTTACAAGATACATGGGGCAAGGGAGAAATCCAATTCACAACCACAGGGCATTTTGCAATATTGGCAATAAAAAGGGAGTAATGGCTGGACATGATTAAATATATTATAGTAGGAGGGATAACAAGTGAATATAGAACAATACAGGAAAACCAAGATGGAACGTTCAGGACACCATTGCTTACAACAACCCAAGGAGGTAATGCAGTAGACATAGATGTAACAAGGAGAAGAGTCAACCAAAATCTTTCTTGCCAAGAATAGGAAAGAATACTGAAGGGCAGATGGTAGCCATATTGTAACGTGTTCGGGTCAGGCCCTAGTCAGGTAGCGGTATGATAGGAGCAGATGGCTTCGTGATCAACACGAAGCGAGTGCTGCTTGCTAAAGGAGGGTTCGAACGGGGTGTAATAGGAGATCAAAGAAGTAACCATTCAACCAAGTATATTTAAGAATACTGTCTGTCGAAGTCTCCTGTTTCCCTCGCGGGAATTAGTATTCTTTAAATACCGCATATCGCTTATCTCCAGTATGACCCATATTGCAAAACATTGTGTGTATCAACCGATAGCACACGAAACAATGCAAGTATCAAACGATACTGTAAAACCAAACATAAAACAATGTATGTATCAACCGATAGCACACGAAACACTACAAGTACCAAACGAGACTGTGAAACCAAAGATAAAATCCTAGTAACCCGTACCGGTTACACTCCCAAAATAAAATAACAATTTCACCAAAACAAAACAATCCAAAAAAATCCTAATAGCCGGCAGTTCCGCTATTCTCCGCAAAGGACCCATCCTCATCGTCATCGCTATCGTGCAGCAATCTGAAGTCGTCCTGCAACATCCATTCTGCATCTTCCAACCATCTCTCCAAGCACTCCCCGCATGGCGCTCCGCGGCCCACAAAGCATCCCGACCCCCAGTGGTGTGGCAGGTCCACGATGTTCCGTACCATCCGGCCCTGCCATTCCTCTGTCTCTACATCGATCCGTCTGCAATCTTCGCCGTGATCGATATAAAATACCTTCCGGTATGCGTCTTCGGGAATAATTTCTCGGTAAAGTAGGTAACCCAAAATGAGGTCTCGTCCCTTGATGCTGACTTCTGCGTAGGTCAACATCTTGGTTTTTCTTTCTCGCGTAAGGGTAAGTTTGTAATATGGTGAAGAATTTTGAAAGAGGTTAAAGGTTAGGAGGTTAGGTAGGGTGGTCTGTTTTCTCCGATGGTTTAGGGGGCTGGTGGGTGGTATTTATGTTTCGGTGGTGACCTTGCTTAGGTGTTGGCCTCGCTTAGGTGTTGGCCTTGCTTAGGGCTTCATAGGAAGGGGGTTGCTGCTTAATTTCGGTTTCTTCCATCTCCATGCAACCATCACATTTTTCTGTGCTCCGGTAGCACCCGCTACCGAAGCGGGAAACATCTGATACTGATTCTCCCCACATTCGTCCCGTCGATTCCGTTGTTATTTCTAAGCATTTGTTCCAGATGTGTATGAATATTCAGTGTATAAGGTATCGTCTAGGGATAATATCACGGTTCACCAACAGTGCAATTAGCTGATGGCACAGTCTCCAAGGTACTTGCTCATAGTGTGACATCGTAAGGCTGTTGGATAGAGTGTTCTTTCCTTTCGCTATTGCCAGTACTCCGCTTCAGCCAGCAGGGCTAGGTATGCCGCTTCGTCTTCCATTACCCGATTCTCATCTTCGCTGTTTTCGAAATGGCTTTCAAAGTGGGCTGACCAGAATCCGTCCTATATCCCTTGGTCTGTGTCTGGGCGCAGATGTTGGATTTCTGGTAGGGTTGGGCTCCATGCCACCGTCATATGGTTTATCATAGGGGTAGCTCGTCCTCCGGTTTGTTGTCTTCCCACTATTGATTAACTGCTTCCATCGCATTTTCCAATCCCTCATGGGGTTCCCAGCTATTTTCAGTTTCCGGGTACCCCACCTATTTCACTAGAAATTGGTCACGGTCATATCGTCTTCCGTGGTCTCGTATGCTTTCCACTTCCCATTCCGGTTTCTCATTTACCACAATTGGGGGTAGTTTTGCGTGGCTCCTGGCAGGAAAGGAGACATCATCGTTCGGGCGGAGTTTTTTCACGGTAGAAGCATGAAATGTCGCTTCCCGGATTCTGTACATTCTGCCATCCATTTCTACCGTGTAGTTTTGTGTATGCTCATCGTATCCGATTATCTTGAATGGTCCACTCCAGCGCGGTTGCAATTTCTTGCTACGTTGTAACGTGTTCGGGCTAGGCCCTAGTCACGTATCGGTACGATAGGAGCAGATGGCTTCGTGGTCAACACGAAACGAGTGCTGCTTGCTAAAGGAGGCTTCGAACGGGGTGTAATAGG
>PYWC01000112.1:151627-166509 GCA_003182015.1 Tuber magnatum
CTTGTTTTTTGGTGTTTCCCATCCTGCAATGGATGATATTTTCTAGGGGGAGGCAT
Source organism: Tuber magnatum (assembly GCA_003182015.1). Classification (NCBI taxonomy): domain Eukaryota; kingdom Fungi; phylum Ascomycota; class Pezizomycetes; order Pezizales; family Tuberaceae; genus Tuber; species Tuber magnatum. Next base: position 151,684 of record PYWC01000112.1, read on the forward strand.
GGATTCCTTCGTCATCCACTATATGTCCCAATACTTCCAGCTTATCTGCAAACAGTACTGACTTCTTTTTGCACGCGAGGAATTTTGCCTTCCTGAGTCACTCACATACTTGGCGTATGTGTTTCTCGTGTTCTTTTGATGTGTCTGAAAATATGACGATATCGTCAATGTATACCCATACAAAGTGATGTAAATATTCACTTAGGAGGTCCTCCATTATTCGCATAAATGTTGCTGGTGCATTCATGTCTCCTTGGAGCATTACTTTGCTCACAAATCCTACGAATGGGGTTTTGAATGAGTTGAACTTAACACTGTCCTTGTCCATACGTGTTTGGAAGTATGCATCACTTAGGTCGATCTTACTTCTCAATTGTGCTCGTCCTATCTGGTTAAGGATCTGCTGTTGATTTGGAATTGAAGGGCTATCCATGACCGTGTTATCATTCCTCACTTCCAGGTCCACTAGAGGGCGGATCCTTCCATCTGATTTGGGTTGTACAAACATAGGTGCCGCTCCAGGAACTTCCTATCGTACAATTACTCCACTTTGTAATTTCTCGTTTATCCAGTTCATGAGTTTTTCCTTGCAAGCTTCTGGGATCGAGTCTGTTGGTTGGTTTCGTAAGTCGGTTGGATCCTTTAGCCAAATGTGGTGGCTAATCTTACGCACTGGGGGTAGCGTTTCAGGGACCTTGTCTGGGAATACATCCTGGTATTCTTCCAACAATGTTGTTGCGTTGGTATCTGACACGGCGGCTCGGATTTCCCCGCTTGTTGGTTTCCATAGCACCCGTAATCTGTTATCGGGGAATTCCACTGCTGTATCCCCACACCTGATAAGAGCATTATGTCTTTTCCGGAAGGGCATTCCAATCAGGGCGTCGTACTTCGCCAAGTTCCCTACCAACATCTCCTGATTTGTCCATTTCTTTTTCCCGATTCCTACGGTCCGTCCACATTGGTTGTGGCTTGAGGAGCGGAAACCTTTCATAGCCATATTGACTGCTGTAGGTTGGGGTAGGGGTTCCGTAGGGATGCCATGGGTAGCGATAAAGGTGGCGCTAATTATGTCGCAGCCGATTGTTCCCATGTCAAATAGTACCTTTGTTGGGTGGCCTTCGGTGTAAACCGTTCCTTCAAGAGCGTCAAGTGGTCTGATTGCCAGCATCGCTTGTGTTCACAGGCTTTCCATTTCCACTGAGTTAATTTCCACTTCATCGTATTCGGTTGCTTCCATGTGGTGTGTCCTAGCTTCCCGCTTAGTGGCCTTTCCTTTTCCCTTTTTGGAATTGCAATCCTTTGCGTAGTGCGTCTTTTTCCCGCATTCGAAACACGTGCCTTCCTCGCATTGTTTCTGCTTCTTATCTTTCTTGTCCTTTGGGTCCTTGCGGTATTGTTTATCCATTTTTTTGTTATCCCGCGATGATGATCCTTTGCTATTCTTCTGCTGTGGTATATGGGTTCGGTACACGCCTGCCTCATACAGGATAGTGTCCTTTCGTTCAGCCCGCTTGACTATCCTTTCAAAGAAATCACCATCCTCCTCCATGGGTTCTACCTCCCGGCATAGTCTGGGATGCATTACTTCATACAACCTTTGTCGCAATGTATACTGAGACACTGTTCCGGTAGGCAATCGTCCATGATACATCAAGGAATCTGTCGCGACCAGGGTTATTCTTTCTGTTTTGCCATTTCGTACTTGCTGGATATCCTTGAACCTTTTGTATAGTTCTTCCGTGTTTCACGAAGATTGGAATCTGTCTCTCAAGTACTTTATCAGGGTCGTCCCTCAGATTTTTTCCCCACTCTCATAGTGGTTCATTGCTTGGTGGTATGCCTCCTCTGCCTTTCCGGTACAGAAGCTTCCGAAGTACGCTCCGCTTCCTTCCTTGGTTTTGTCCACTCCATGTAGGGTAAGGTATTGCGAAGTTGTTATGACCCACCAGTTAAACACTTCAGGTTTTAGGTCGTCCTTTTCGGCCGAGAACGAGGGTGGCAGTGGAAGTTTGATTTAAGGTCCTGCTCGCCTGGGGGATTCTCCTTCAGACGTATCGTGTTCGGATTCTTCATTACTCAAGTTGTTGTTTGAGGAGCTTTCTGGATCTTTGCTAGAGTCATCGTCTGGTGGCTGCTTCACTACCTCGTGATCTGATCCTTCTTCTTCGCTTTCTTCCCTTTTGGGTGTCCCGATAGGTATGCTGTCTTTCTTTGGTGGTTGCGCCGGTCCCTTTCCTTTACTAGGGCTGGTGGGAAATCGCCCAGGAAGGGTGGTTGCTGCCTTTACTAATTCGTCAGTCGACTCACTGAAGGTCTGCTTGGCCAAGTCTCGCGCTAGTTGTCGTTCTGCTTCGTCAATCCAAAATTCGCTCTTTGGCCCTATCCGTTTCTTAGGTTGCCTTTTCTTGGTAAGGCCTTCTCATGGGACCTGCTTCCCACTTCGCGTCTCAAATGACTTGATCATGTCGTTTGGCGGAGCCGAACTTCTCGTGGTTCTGCTGCTCCCCAATGCTAGGTTCGCTTATTGGACTTTTCATAGGTTGATCAGACCAGGTCCCTGCAGGTTTCTTGATCACTTGCTGAGGTTAAAAAAATGTAACGTGTTCGGGCCAGGCCCTAGTCACGTAGCGGTACAATAGGAGCAGATGGCTTTGTGATCAACACGAAGCGAGCGCTGCTTGCTAAAGCAGGCTTCGAACGGGGTGTAAAAGGAGATCAAAGAAGTAACCATTCGACCAAGTATATTTAAGAATACTGTCTGTCGAAGTCTCCTGTTTCCCTCGCGGGAATTAGTATTCTTTAAATACCGCATATCGCTTATCTCCAGTATGACCCATATTGCAAAACATTGTGTGTATCAACCGATAGCACACAAAACAATACAAGTATCAAACGATACTGTAAAACCAAACATAAAACAATGTGTATATCAACCGATAGCACACGAAACACTACAAGTACCAAACGATACTGTGAAACCAAACATAAAATCCTAGTAACCCGTACCGGTTACACATATTGTAGAAGGAGTAGCTATATGCTACACAACTGCAGGCTCCCCAGGGATGGAGGGAATAGAATCCAACCACGGAAAGTAGGGTTGGGCAGATAAGGATCAAGACATAGTTTGAATGAAAGACAACCTTCGCCACATAATATAGAATGTACAAATATCCATTCTAGTCATATGGGCTGACCAATACGCCAACAATGTTTTAATGATTGATTCACCGGGTCTTGAGCAGATACTTGGATGTATACTGCATTGTGTATCTGGACAATATACTCATATATTCTAAGAATATAGAACAACACTAAAAGAACATCAATAATGTCATGGAGGCAATACATACATCAGGAATGAAGATGAAACCTAACAGGAGCGAGTTCCACAAAAAGGAAGTAGAATATCTTGGTTTTACTATCAACCGAGGAGGTGTTTGGATAGATCTGGTCACAACTCAGGTGATAGGGGAGTGTGAAGCACTAGAAACCCTAGCAGACATCCAATATTTAATGGACTTTTGCAACTTCTACTATCGCTTTATTTCAGGATTGAGCTGAACAGTGAAACCGATATACTATCTCCTCAAAAATGACATCAAACAGAACTGGAGAAGTGAGCAAGACAATATATTCAACAAGTTAAGAAGAACGATAATAACAGCACCAATCCTGGTATATCTTGACTCTGAAAGAGAAACAATAGTTAAGATGGAGGTATCAAAATATGTAACTCTGGCATACTAGCACAGAAATACAAAGACAGAAAAGGGGGACCTGTTGCATACAGGTTCAAAACGATAGCACCTGCTACATGCAACTACAACATACACAACTAGGGGCCATAGACAATAGTTTACACTCTTGAGGGGTGGAGATATTATATGCAGAACACTAATAATCGTACCAAGATCCTAACTGAATATAAAACTTAGTGCTATTTATAATGATGAAGAAAGTGAATAACTGACAAATACAATAGATTGAAGAACTAAGCCAATATGATATCAAGATTGAATACCGAACGGGAAAGGATGGAGGGAAGCTGGACGCCCTGATGAGACAAGCAAAGGACTGACTGAAAAGCAACAAAGACAAAAGGATTTATAAAAGACAACAAATACTACTCATGAGGAGGAGGTATTTCAGAGCCACGGAGATGAAAGAAATCTAAGATGATATAAATGACACCATCAAGGAGATAAGTGAGAAAGACTGGAGTCTATAGCTGGGATAACAAGTATGCGAAAAGTGAGAAAAGGAAATAAAGGACATTGCACTTGAGCTATGGAAGTGGGATGGTGACTACCTCCAATATGATGATAAGATAAGGATACCAGAAAATGAAAAAATTGAGATAGATTTGATATGAAGAAACCATGATCTCCTGGCAGCAGGTTATAGGGGAATCACAAAAACTACTAACCTGGTATACTGCCAGTAGTACTTGCCAGGGATATGAGAAATAATCAAATGATACATCAAAAACTGTGATGTTTGTATATGGATAAAAGTCATATGACAGGTACCTTACTGACAGCTAAAAGTGAATGAAGTACTTAATAAGTCATGAAGGTTGGTATCGATGGGTTTTATTATGGACCTACCAAAGTCAGATGGTTATGATACAATCTTAGTAGTACTGGATCACCTGACCAAAATGAATTACTTTATTGTATACAGGAAAGATAGGTTGGCTCAGCACTTCGCCTTAATCTTTCTGAAAGAAATCTTTTGACTTCGCAGTGAACTAAAAGATGTATTAAATGACAGAGGGTTACTATTCACCTCAGCTGTCTGGAAGCAGAGGATGGAGAAATTGTGAATCCAATGAAGGCCAAGCATGGCACTTTTTCTATATACAGATAGACAAATCAAAAGAATTAAGGAGATATTAGAACAATATCTTTATGCATATATCAACTATTAGCTAGGCAACTGAAACAAACTTCTGCCAAGGCCAAAATTTGCCTACAATAATGACGGACAGGGGACAATTGAGAACAAGCTATCCTATACCAATTACAGACAGAATCCTGAATATGAGAATATAGTTCATTAGACTAAAGGCAAGATAATGAAGCCTGATGATATAGTACTACTTTGTGAAGTATTGCAACCAGAAACAGTTATGGCATGACGCAGACAGAAGAAAAACTAGCATCAACCCTGAAGGCCTGATCTGAACCTACAATCAGGAGATATGTTGTGATTATTGCTATGAAACATATAAACTACAAGACCATTGAGGAAACCGAACTGCAAGGAAATTGAACCATTCAAGATACTGGCAAAAGTGGAGAGTTGGACTTATAAGCTTGGCCTACTGCCCCCAGAGGTCATACATACCATATTCCACATCTCACTCCTCAAACTCTGCTGAGACAACATGTTCCCCTCCCTGGAAACACTTTCTCCTCCCCATATTGAAATAGATGGAGAAGATGAATACAAACTTAAAGCAATAGTCAATTCTTGCTTACACTATGGTAAACTTCAATACTGTACTAAGTGAACTGGTTATTCCCCTGAACACAATAAGGAGGGGTATTCCACTACCAACTTCATGAATACTAAAGATATTGTTCTCCTCTTCTACTAGCACTATCCACAAAAACAAGCAGCTGACCTTCCATACTCAGGTAGATAAAAATGACTGAGTGGTAGTTGAAGACCATCAAGAATTTGAAAAGAATCTACTGCAAGGATAAAAAGAGTTAGAATAGGAAGAAGTGGAAAGGAAAGAACGCAGAGGGAAGACATGGATGGCATACAGATACAATGACTGCACAATTTATGAAGATGCGAAACAGAGACACAGGTGGTATCCTACCAAGGCCACCCAAATGAGAGACTGAGACAGCGACTAGGAGTGGGCCAACTCCTGGCAAAAACAAACATGGGAAGGAGATAAGCTAGATATGCCAACATGGCCCACACACCAGAGGATTGACTGATAGGACTGCATATGCAGGTTCTGCCTCCACCATCAGCCAAGAAGGAAAGAGGCAGTGAAATAAGTTCCAAGGAGGCAGCTTGAAGGGAGAAGGGAGCATAAAGTTTAATTTGTGCTAAAGGAAGTCCAGCACCAAACAATTCAGACCAGGATAAGATGATAACCTGGCAAAAAGAACTGATTGGGAGACAGGAAGAATCAATAAACTGGTTGAGACAAATGGCCAACGGGTTTAATGAGGTATGAAGAATGTGGCAAGAGAAGTTAGCAAGATGGGCCTGGAAATATCGAGCAGGAAGGGACTTGGAAGATTGGGTACTGGAGGAATACCATAATGCTGAACAGCACAAGTTGCATACCTGTAAGTATGTGGTGGCCATCGAAGAGAGAAGAAGTAGGAGGAAGTAGAGTAAAGGCTGATGGGACTCAGGCTGGAGGGAGAGAGGAGCTAATATCATAAACAGTGATAGGAGTAGAAAATTGGTTACATTATGAAAGACTCAGAACAGAATATTTGGAGGACAGGGTCAGGCCAACCGGTAAGGCAGATTGGTAAGGCTTATTGGCAAGGCAGAATGGTTAGGCTTTAATACTATGTGTTACAAACAGTGACAGGTGAGGAAGGTTTCTTATATCATGGAAGACATAGAACAGAATATTGGGAGGACTGAGTAAAGCTAACTGCTAAGGCTTACAGGCGAGGCAGATTGGTTAGGCTTTCGCACCATGACTCACATTTCAGTCATAGGGTCCTACACGACTCACAGTTGTGAGTCGCTTGTATGTTGTGATTGGATAATGTGTTTGGACAACTCGCAATTGCGAGGTCACATAATCTAATGACTTTCGCACATGACTCAGGTAGTGAGTCGTGGGTCTCATGCATGTGACGCACTTCATACACATGACCATGGCAGGTAACTCAGAGGTATCAGTTGCAGGGTTAGGGTTGGCATAATGAGTGAGTATAAAAGAAGATCACTAGGACCTAGGAGGTTGAGCTCTTCATGCTATTATCTTTGTATCTTCTTACCTATAACATTACTACTCTACACTAGTATGGCCCGACTGCGCAGCTTCCCTTGTAAGCGAGTTGTCAGATAGGAGCCTTGGGAGCTTAGCTATCCAACTCGGAAGAAGTGTGGTCCCGAGTATTCAAGGCTAAGGTATTGTCACCCATGGAAGAGAAGCGCTGACTAGGAGGAATTGTTATATTTCATAGCGTCACAACCAAACATGCCCGACAATGCAAGAAAAACGGCAGGTAGCATAGGCAACCCTACAAGAATAACAAAATGGATTACGATGACAACAAAATCACTGATCACCTGGAACTTCCAGGGTTAGGACAAGAGCTAGACAGGGTGGCAAGCTCACAAGGAACTGACAAACCTCTGAGCCTGATCACACCAGAAGAACAACAACAAGAAGAAACCTGGTCCTCTGACGAGGAAACAGAAACAGGTATGTTGGGAACAGGAGCAGCTGCCCCACCAGTTCCGCCAGTAGGAATGATACCTGAACAGCTTACAGCCCTGCTAGCAACACTACAGAGTGGACGACCCAGTGGAAGAAATATGCCAAAGGCTAAGGAACCTGACATGTTCAGAGGGAAAAGGACGAAGTGACGAGGATTTCTCTCCCAGCTTGAACAATACTTCAGAGTCAAGGACTGCGGGAATGATTGGGACACTACTAAGGTAGCCTCTGCGGAATCACTTTTACGCGATACTGCTGGCCAATGGTTAACCTCCTATGTCAAAGGTTCTAAAGAAGGAGAATGGAAAACATGGGAAAGATTCAAGGAGGTTCTGAATGAACAATTTGGAGATATTGATGCGAAGCTGGCGGCCCAGAACAAGTTGCAAGTCATGCAAGAAGGAAAGAAGACTATGATAGACTTTTAGAACAAATTCCAATACCTAGCCATCAAGGCTGAATAAAGTGATGAGACACTCTACAGATACTTGCTGCAGGCATGTACCACCCAGCTGCAACAAGCATGGGGTATGGCAGAAACCAAATATACGACAGCAGTAGATTTCGCAATACAGGAAATCAAAAGAGAGCAATGGTTGGCAATGATCTGATATATCCAGAACAGGAAGACCCCAATGAATGACTACAAGACCACAGGGAGGAATCAGAATGGAACCTGCGGACGGATACCCATAATGACGACCCAGTATGGTGACCCAATGGACCTAGATGTGACACGAAGAAGGCCAAACTTAAACCTGTCCCAACAGGAATACTAACGAAGATTGAAAGGGAGGCCATGCCTGGGATGCAGAAAGAGTAGCCATATACTCGACAACTGCAAACTACCAAGGGATGGACAAGACAGAGTACAGTCAGAAAGGACAGGGCCTGAGAGGCCAGGAAGGCAAATACCAGCCCAGGCGATGCTAAGCGAAACGAATCAGTACAACGAGAACGAAGAAGTAGAAAAAGACCACTATCTGCAGCAATGGGTTTTCCGAGGGACAGGAAACAGCTGAAACCCATCACCCTGGCCAATTACTATACAACACTAGAAGCAGAATCATTGAATCGCAAAGGAGATCACATTATAGTTAAGGCACTACTGTACGAAGGAAATGAAACAGTCATGATATACAGACTGATTGATTCAGGAGCAATAGGAAACTTTATTGATAAAGAAATATGCGACTAACATGGTCTCACCACTATTAAGGCAAAGAAAACAAGTGACATACATCTAGTGGATGGAACAAAAAGCGCCATAGGACCAATTGCCTACAAAGCACTAGTACCCAAGGATATCGGTAGCCATAGGGTGGTGGCAACCTTTCAGGTGACCAACCTGCAGAGCCAGGAGGCAGTCTTGAGAATACTATGACTGAGACAATACAGCCCCACAATAGAGTGGGAAAACAACAAAATCACGTTTGCAAAAGAACAATGTGGAGCAGAGTGTCTACACAGCCCACTGGTGGTATATGCCACCCACAAAGCAGGAGCCCTGGAAGGGAACTCAATCACAAGGTTCTCCTAAATCTAGGCCCCAAAAGAACCCAGTGCCCAGGAAGGCCAAGGGGACCAATGGATCCAGGTCAAGAAGTTGACCAATGAGGCAAAGGTGCCTACTAAAGGTTCAGCAAGGGCGGCAGGACACAACCTGTATACCAGGGAACAACAAACGATGGCTGCCAGAGTGTAGATGATGATCGCAATTGCAATAGCCATCGGACTACCAGAAGGCACCTATGGGTAGATTACCCCACGTGGTGGTTTAGCAGTCAAACATAGGCTCATAACCAATGTGGGGGCAATATATGCTTCCTATATGGGTAAAACAAAAGTCGTCTTGGCAAACCTAAGTGGTGAGGACTTCCAAGTAGGAAAAGGCGATAGGATGACCCAGTTAATCATTGAAAAGATCAATGAAGCAGACCTCTAAGTAGGAACTCTAAATGAAACCACTCGGGGAATAAAAGGATTCAGATGTATAGATCAATCGGTAGACGAAGGACAGAAACCCAAAAAGAAGATTGAAATCTGTAACATAACGGCGTCAACATTTGGAAAGTTCTACCGACAAGCAGAAAATACATGAATTCGCAAACTACGATAGGACCAAGATCTAGCTACATAGGCTAAACTCAATATCAGTACTGAATTGGCAATCTAGCACAAAAAGGGCCAGGAAAACAAGCCCTGAAACCAAACAGTCCCAAAGGAATAACACCAATATTGGAACATGTTCCCAGAAGAGCGCACGATAGCTGTCCCACCATACCGGAAGAGGGTAGACTTGGAGATAAAATTCATGAAGCACTGCAAATTCCGGATAAAATGGATCTACCCACTTAGGGAAAACAAATTGCAGGAACTGAAAGCCTACATCATATCAAACCTATATTGAGGATGGATTAGAAAGTTCTTTGCAGAAGGAGGATCAACAATCCTATGTGCAGGGCAGAAGAACGGAAAACTAAGGGTGTGCGTGGATTACTGAGCAATCAACGAAATAACCAAGAAAGATCGATACCCGCTATCATTGATATCTGAGGCCCTTGATAGACTAGGAGTGATAACACAATATCAGGATCAAACGAGAAGATGAATGGAAGACAACATTCACTATGCAATATAGGACGTTGAAGTATCTGGTTATGCCATTTGGACTAACCAATGCACCAGCCACCTTTCAGTGATGGATTAACTATAAACTAAGCCGATATCTGAATGTATGTTGCATAGTCTGCCTAGACAATGCACTCCTATATTCCAAGAATATAGGGCAACACTGAAAGGAGGTCAACAATATGTTGGAAACACTACATAAATCAGGAATGAAGGTCAAACCAAGCAAATGCAAGTTGCATGAACAGGAAGTAGAACACCTCGGATTCATCATCAATCAGGAAGGAGTTCAAATGGACCCAGTCAAGACTCAGGCCATATGGAAGTAGGAGGCACCAAAAGCCTGAGCAGACAGCCAGTATTTCATGGGTTTTTGTAACTTCTACTGTCACTTTATTGAAGGGTTCAGTCGAATAGCTAAACCAATATACCAGCTCCCCAATAAGGACGTCAAATAGGACTGTGGAGAAGAACAAGAAAAAACATTGGACAGGCTGAGGACAAAAATAACCACGGCCCCAATGTGGGTGTATTTCAACCCCAAAAGTGAAACAATGATTGAAATGGACATATTAAAATGTGTATGCCGAGGCATACTATCACTGAAATGTGAAGACGGACAAGAGAGACAAGTCTTATACCAGTCCAAAACAATTATACCAGCCAAATGCAACTATGACGTACATGAGAAGGAACTACTGGCGATAGTTCAAGCTCTTAAGGAGTGGAGACATTACATTCAGAACACCAACCATAGTACCAAGGTCCTAACAGACCACAAGACCTTGGTACCATTTATGACGATAAAAGTACTAAATGACCACCAAATCTATTGGATAGAGAAGCTAAGCCAGTACAACTTCAAAATCGAATATCGACCAGGGAAGGATGAGGGAAACTCTAACCCTCACAAGATAAGCAAAGGACCAACCCAAGAACATCAAAGATGAGAGCATTGCAAAGAGATAACAAGTACTACTCCCAGGAGAAAAATTGTAACGTGTTCGGGCCAGGCCCTAGTCACATAGCGGTAAGATAGGAGCAGATGGCTTGGTGATCAACATGAAGTGAGCGCTGCTAGCTAAAGGAGGCTTCGAACGAGGTGTAATAGGAGATCAAAGAAGTAACCGTTCAACCAAGTATATTAAAGAATACTGTCAGTCGAAGTCTGCTGTTTCCATTGCGGGAATCAGCGGTCTTTAAATACAGCATATCGCTTATCTCCAGTATGAGCGATATTGCAAAACATTGTGTGTATCAACCAATAGTACACGAAACAATACACGTATCAAATGATACTTATGAAACCAAACATAAAACAATGTGTGTATCAACCAATAGCACACGAAACACTACAAGTATCAAACGATACTGTGAAACCAAACATAAAACCAAACATAAAACAATAGTAACCCGTACCGGTTACAAAAATACTATAAGGAAATAGAAATGGTGGAAATCTAGGATGATATACAGGACATCATCAAGGAGATGAGCAGAAAAGACCGCGGGATCCAACAGATATAACAAGTACTAGAAATTGGAGATAAGGAAATGAAAAACATCGCACAAGGGCTGTGCAAGTGAGACAACAACTACCTCTGATATGACAACAAGATATGGATACCCAATGATAAGGAAGTCTGAACAAACCTGATATGAAGGAACCACAATGTGCTGGTGGCAGGTTATAGGAGAACGGCCAAAACTACAGACCTGGTATACCGCCAATGCTATTGTCCAGGAATACGAGAAACAATTGAACAATAGGTCAAGAACTATAATATTTGAGCACAAGTGAAAGTCGTGCGGCATGCACCTTATTGACTACTGAAATGAAATAAAGCAACCGAGAAGCTATGGAAGGCCATATCCATGGATTTCATTATGGACTTACTTCTGTCAGAGGGTCACAATGCTGTTCTTGTGGTGGTGGATCAGCTGACCAAAATGAGTCATTTTATTGCATGCCGGAGAGACATGATGGCATGGCAGTTCGCACTAATTTATCTACAAGAAATGTTCCAACTTCATAGCCTCCCCAAGGATGTCATAACAGACAGAGGATCACGATTCATCTCAGAAATATGGAAGGAAATGACAGAGAAACTAGGAATACAATGGAGACTAAGCACGGCATTCCACCCCTGCATGGATGGACAAACTAGAAGAGTCAAGACGATATTGGAGCAATATCAAAGAGCATACAACAACTATCAGCAGGACAACTGGAACAAACTCCTTCCAATGGCGGGATTTGCCTACAACTACACAAGACAGGAAACGATAAAGAACACGCCATTCTATGCAAATTATAAACAGAATCCAGAATACGAGGACATTGGTCATTTGACCAAAAACAAGACAACAAGCTCCAATCAGATGGCACCACTTTACGGAGTCCTGCGAATGGAAATGGTCACAGTACAACTACGACAAAAGGAAAATTACGATCAACATTGAGGACCTGGTCCAAACCTGCAATCAGGATATATGGTATGGCTGCTACCACGAAACCTACAAACCATGAGGCCATCAAAGAAACTCCACCACAAGAAAATTGGACCATTCTAAATCTTGGCAAAAGTAGGGAGTCACGCTTATAAGCTCCACCTACCGCCTCAGATGGCAATACACAACACCTTCCATATCTCACTCCTTGAACCTTACTCCAATAATAAACTACCTTCTCAAGAAACCCTTCCCCATCTGCCTATTGAGATAGACAGCAAAGACAAATATGAACTTGAAGGAATAACTGATTCTCACTTAGACTGCGGTAAACTACAATACGGTGCTGAGTGGACTGGTTACTCACCCGAACATGTCAAGACTTGTTACCCCACAACCGATTTCAAAAATACAGAACTTGCAAGCAGTCGCTTCCACCTAGGATACTTCCAGAAAGAAAGGATGGGTCAAAATCGAAATCACACAAACTGAGTCGCCGCCCACTGGGCCAGAAGAGGGATGGGACACCACCATCAGTCTCCCCTGTGATGTCACTCCTACTAGCCCGTAATATGAATGGCCCTCTGAAGCCGAGCTAGATGAAAGGCAACAGGAGGCAAGGGGAATGGCAGAACACAATGCCATGCCATGGACAGGCTGCTCTGACAGTGAGTGCTGGATGCACTTAAGCGACCAACAAGGACAAGAATGGTTCCCGAAGGCCCCTAGGACCCACAGGAACAGAACAGAAATTCATGAGAAGAAAAGGTGGCAAGAGTGCTACCAGGATGAGTGCAAGACCCATGAAATGGGAAAAATGGATACGGAATATTATCTCCAAAAAGATGGAAGTGAAAAGCACCTGAAAAGGGGCTACAAAAGGATGGGAACAGACAGGGCAGCCATGAGGGCATGGCAGAAGGGAGAGGGGAGGCGAGAAAAATACGGAAACAGTCACGGACACAGACAGCCTATACTGACAGATTGCCAACCTGCGGAAAATACTGGATAAAGCCAAAGGGATCCTCACCACCCAACGAGCAACCATCAATACCCAAGAGAAAGGAATCGGAATGCAATAGCGAATGATCGAGTTCGCGAATACCACCCTCCAAGAACTGAGGTAAAATTGGCAACACAAATGGAAGCACCAAGAGTGGTTGAGAAGAGAAGCGAAGGCATTAGGGAGAGCACTGATGCAATAGGCATAGTCTGATAGGACTCAGGCGAGAGAGAGAGGGGAGCTAATATCACAAATGGTAACAGGGGAGGAAGATTTCTTATATCATGGAAGACTGCGAACAGAATATTGGAAGGACTGAGTAAAGCAAACTACTAAGGCTTACCAGGAAGGCAGATTGGTTAGGCTTTCGCACCATGACTCACATTATGGTCATGGGGTCTCATACGACTCACAGTTGTGAGTCACTAGTATATTGTCATTGGACAATGCATTTCAACATCCCGCAATTGCGATGTCGCATAATGTAATGACTTTCGCACATGACTCAGGTAGTAAGTTATGGGTCTCATGCATGTAACGCACTTAGCACACATAGCTATGGCAGGTGACTTAGAGGTATGTGTCCCAGGGTTAGGGTTGGCAAGAAGAGTGAGTATAAATGGAAGTCACTGGGACCTAGAAGGATGGACTCTTCACGCTATCATCTTTGTATCTTCTTACCTGTAACTTTACTATTCTACACTAGCGCGGCCCTGCCGTGCACCTACCCTTATAAGTGAGTCGTCAGATAGGAGCCTTGGGAGCTTAGATATCTGACTTTGAAGAAGAAGTGTAGTCTCGTGTGTTCAAGGCTAAGGTATCATTGCCCGTGGAAGAAAAGTGCTGACTGGTAGGCATTGTTACACTATGACTCACAGTTGGGTTTATGGGATCTTGCACCACTTACGGTTGTAAGTTATTAGTATGTTATAATTAGTTGATATACTTGAATGACTCACAGTACTAAGTCATGTAATATAGTGGTTTTCGTACATGACTTGAATACTGAGATATGGGTCTCATATAGGTAATGCAGTTAGTGTAACGACCCAGCATACAGGAGCTATGGTAGCCGGAACCTACACCCATACAGGTAGCCCAGAGGCGAACTGGTAGGAACCGGCAGGCAAGTGAGTACTTGACCTACGGAGACCCGATGGCCCGGACTCTGAGATGAGCAGGCTTGGTGGACAAGTATTTAGGTATATGGCTACGCCCAAGATTGGTGTCAGTGTACTTAGGGACCTATGAAGGGCCAATACACAGCTAGGCTGGGTAACTAGTGAAAGGCCGAGTGTGT
>PYWC01000112.1:212234-251331 GCA_003182015.1 Tuber magnatum
CGCTGCCGCAGCCATCAGCGACTGCCGTACCCGCGATTTTTGTCGCTGCTGTTGCGGTCGCGGCACCCGCAGTGGCGGTAGCAGCAGTATCGCCGCGCAAAGTTGCCAGAATCCCACGTAACTTTCCCTTCGACCCCTTTCCGGAATTCCCCTTGTCCAAGCTTTGAGCGCCATAGACCTGCCCCTCCGGGGTATGATAGTCCACCTCCTTTCCGCTGAACAAGTGCCCGTGAATGAACCTCATGTTCTCATGCAGATCCCAATCGAACAACTCGGCCCTAACCTTATCACACACCCAAGCCCTCCTCTTCGTCATCTTCGTGCCCACAGCCTCGCTCAGGAACCCCTTTCGCAGGCGTGTAGCCGTAGCCTTCTTATGTGAGCCGGTAGCCCGCATGCACCGGTTCATCGCATACCTCAGCGCAACGGCCTTGATCGGCACGAGGGGCGTACTAAAGGTCCTGCGTAGCATGAGCGTGTACAAGTACTCCGTCTCCACGTCCTTGTCCAGAGGCGTGCTAGAGCAGCGATGCATGTCCAATTTGGTATTGTAGTACATTCCCGGGCCCAGCTTTTGGCGCAATGGATTGCTCGGCGGGATGTAGTGAATCAGGTCGCGGGATGGTCCCGTCGGCATGATTTTGCGGATCACAGGCTTCACGAATACAGGCTTTGGGACCTTCAGGGCTTTATGGCGGCGTGGATTGGATGTAAAGGAGGTTGCGCTCAGGACGGAGCGTGATTTTGGGATCTTTGGGCCCTTGCTTCTGGTGAAATTGCGGACCTTTTTGGGGCGTGGTCCGCCGCCGAAGAGGTGAGGCGTTGTGGAGATCGGGCGGGTGGTGGGTGGGCAGAGAAAGCGCATTCGAAGCGCTGGGTTAAGGATGCGCGGAGGCATTGGGATTGAGTAGCGGGGGGGAGCGGGGCGGTGGTGGTGGTGGTAGCTCTGGAAGAGCACAGGAAATTGTCCTGATGGTCAAGTTCAAGCGTCTGAGTTTGCCAAGACTCAACGGCAACCTTTCTAACCTTGAGCCTAAGCTTACCAAATACTGTACCAGTACTGTGCTCGATTGGGAATAGGCGATTCGGACCATAAATCTTCATCGGTGAGGCGGAAAGAATTAAAATTAAATCTGCCCCCACCATATTCGAGCACTGCTAGTTCATACTGTACAACCAAACTTCGTATCCTCTGCTCATGTCGCCGGATTGAAGTCACGTTTTTTTTTTGGGGGGGCGGTAACGCAGCAATAGGGCGTGACCCCAATCCGACGATATGAGGACTGGGTGATGGAAAACTAACAAAAGAGCCCCACTCCGAGAACTCATAAGTTTATCATAACCCATCACTCGTGGAATACCATGCTTCCCAATCCCCACCACCCACCGCTCCCTACACCCGCCCCTTACTCCCTCTTCCCCCTCTTCACTTGCACCCTCCCGACGTCTATTCCGCACGCACGTAGCATCAGTCGCCCACCCGCCCACCTATAATCAGAAGATCCGGAACTCACAATTCCCAAACCAGATCAGCAACAGCGGGATAATCACACCCACCACTCCCGCCAGGACTCCGATGATTGTTCCTCTCTCCAAGGTCATTTCCGTCAGTGGTGGTTGTAGTGTCGTGGTGTTGTAGGGGGTGAGAAAAAGTGTGGAGAGCTATATAGGGAATATTGGTATGGCATGGAAAGATAGGCCTTTACGCGAGAGTTGTTGGCGCCGGTGTGATACCAGTATTGATTGGAGCGGTGGTGGTGGTGGGCGGAGAACCGAGACATTGTACGCTCGAGCTTCCCTGCAGATGAACGGGGCCTCCTCCGCAATCACATTCACGAACCACCTCACAGAGAGAGATTGTCAATTTTAATTCGGGGGAACACCACAGTTTTTCTAAAGGATGTATAGGGAACCAATAGACTGACGAAATATCTAAAGAGATGCACGGAAATTTGAGAACAGCCCCAAAGTTTTACATGTAATTCTTCAACTTTCTCAACTTCTCCTTTGCAGCCTCGAGGATGTCGTCATCTTTACAGACTGCAAACCTGAGGTAGTTTTCTGCCTCCTTCTCGTTGGCTTTGGTGTAGAATTCAGTTGGCGGAATTGCAGCGACTCCGATCTCCTTGATTAGGAACCAGGAGAGTTGAAAGTCTCTCGCTCGAGAAGACACGTGAGGTGGAAATTCGTAACTCTCAGGCATTTTTACCTTGCTCATGTTGACCAGGACGAAATAACCACCCTCGGGATCGGTGAACTGGGGAGGTTAGTTGTTGCCAGCGTAGGGGCATAGAACATGGAGATCAATACGGGAAGGCCCAATTCATTCCAAACTTCATTGAAGCGGTCCATTTTGGCCTTCATTTCGTTCCTGGAGCTCTCCCAGAACCCCTCCCTATCAGCCTGCTCGAGCCCAATAGCTACTGCTTCCTGAAGAGGAGAGACGGAAGAATAGCATATCTACCACTCATCAGTGAAATACCTCCTGGGAAAGGTAAGGTACTTACACGAGTGTGAGCAGCGCCAGCGTATTTGATCAATTCAGGTCTTCCAATCAACCAGCCGACCTTGCTTCAGGGTTAATCCTAGCTTGCTTCGTAAATAATTCAAGGGCCCTTACCCTCCAACCAGTGCAGTAGAAGTTCTTCCCAGCAGACCCGGCTGTGATTGTGAGATCTCTAATCTCCGGGGAGAGGGTCGCAATCCTAGTGAAAGGGACGTAGTACAATCTGTCGTAGACTTCATCGCTAAGGATGAGAATGTTGTGCTTAACACACAATTCACCAATTGCCATAAGCTCCTCTCTGCTAAAGACTTTGCCGATCGGGTTGTGTCTAATGATCATCAGCCCCCACCTCTTCGGATCGCAATATTGGAGCACCGGGTATAAACCCACGGACTATTGATAATCTGTCCTCGGGTTTCAATTACCACACACACAACAAACCACATAATACACGCCAGGGAGAACAAACTCACCACCATCCTAGTCTTCTCAGTGATGGCCCTCTCAAACCCCGCCAGATCTAGGGTCCAATCGTCGGACGAACTAACCTCTGTATCACCCTTGGCGGGCGGATGCAACGGAACGTAGACAACCTTTCCACCAGCCATTCGAATGTTGGGGATATACTGATCGAAGAAGGGCTCCATGACAATGACCTCATCACCTTCCTCGATAAAGGCCATCAGGGCGCTCAAAATACCCTCATTTGCGCCGGTAGTGATGACAATCTCAGTGGCGGGATCGAGCTTACGGCCAAAGAACGGAGAATAGGCGTCCGAGAGAGCTTGACGCAAGCGGAGACGACCCTGAGTGGGAGAATATTGGTTACAATCAACCCTATTCAGCACTTCCTTCGCAGCGCTTAGGACAAATTGAGGAGGGTTGTAGCCACTGTTATTATTTTTCCAAAGAGGGGACAGGATGTTAGCCAAGCCTGTATATCATGAGGACTGTGGGTGGGGGAGGAGGAAGGAGACAACCCACAAGAAACCTTGACCGAGGTTAATAATTGTATTTCCCGACGCCGTGGCCGCCACGGCTGCTTCGTTGACAATTGACCAAACATCTTTGGGCTGGGTAGCTACTCTGGCAGCGGGTTTTATCATCGTGCGTAATTGTTTGGGCAGAACCCGGGGAAGCGAGGGCCGGATGTTGCGAAGCAGAAATGCTGGGAGATTCATGCAAGCCGTTGTGTGTGGGGGGGAGGGCTAAATAGTGGTGGAGGGCAGATTGGGGAGGATGGAGCAAAGAACACCGATGAATCCCGCCGCGGGGCGGGATCGAAAAGCGAGTTAATCCCCTCACAGGAGACAGCCGCTAATATCAACCGTCAATGATCGATAGTCTCTTATTCCCAGAAACAAAGCTCCTCTATTCACTATTTATTTATTTATTTTCCGAAAAATCTCTCCTTGCAACACAAGCTCCCTTTATCCACGAGAGAGGGAGAAAAAGAAGAAGAAGAAAGGAGGTAGAAGTCCTCCTCGAAGCCCCGTTCCGAGTCCTCCGACGACCTTGGGAGAGTCCAGTGTTGCATATAATACTCCCGGCACTCGGGGTAGGGGAAGGTATCGGGACAAGCTGGGGGTGTTAATGTCTGTGCATCTTATTCAGAAAAAGAACTATTATACTGGTATGCCATTACAGGCTAGTGTTACTCGCTTTCTGATAGTCAATAAACCCGGCCTACTATTCTTGTTATGGCACAGCAAACAACTACTCATAGTAAGCTTTGGGGATGGCTGCAGAAGCGATACTCCCACCATTCTTTCCTTTTGCTGTTTAACACATAAACGTTCGCACAGACAATACTGTGCATGCCCCTGCTTGTCCCAATACTTCCCCCCCCTACCCCTAGTAGAAGGAAACATGTACAAGACAAGTGGGAGGTGACGTGATTGGCCATCAGCTACACCCTGCCGAGTGCTCGAGTGGAGGAGAGCGGAGGTTCTGCAGGCACTTTTTACCCTTGTACGAGTACAAGCAGGATACTGGCACCGTACTACAATATAGCAACCACCCGTCGATCCCACTTCAGTACTGTACTGTACTAGCGATGTCGCTACGAGTGATGCGGTAAGCCAAATGTCACCCGAGGCTGCTGCAATATCGGAAGCCCCCCCCCCAATCAATCAGCCCACCGAGATGAAATCACAAGCTCGAGAACTACCGGCATAATAGGCCCACCAAAAATCTTAATTGGACGATGCAGCGCTGGCATGCCACGGCTAACCGCTGCAAGCCGGCGCATCAGGCAAGTAGGGATAACAATTGAAAATGTAATGGATGATTGTGGTATTGTGGTGGAAATGCGTGGGGTACTTACCCACGTGCTGTACAGATATGACTATGGTGCTAGCTAATTCTAAATGTATGGTAGAAATTAACGAAAGCTGAAAATGGGGGTCAATCGGTCCTCACCAGGCTCCGTCCCCCGGAGCCCCTACTTCACAACTATTTATCTTTTAAGGTCCGGATCAACCTTAGTTCCCAGGTCCATATCGTCCAGAAACGCCGTGCCTCGCAGTTGCTCGGGTAGGTACTGTATTAGGATAGTTAGTAAGATCACGATTTAGACAAACGAGAATAATAAGTTTACAAACATACCTCTTGTTTTACCTTCCCGTCCTTGTAATCAGGGTTGTACTTGTACCCCTTACCATACCCAAGCTCCTTCATAAGCCTTGTCGGTGCATTTCGCAAATGAACTGGTATGGGCGCGCCGGCCAAGGCGGGATCGTGCTCATAAAGCTCCATAGCCTTTCCCAGTGCTCTATAAGATCTGGTAGATTTTTTAGATAAGGCGAGAGCAACAGCACAGTGCGCAAGGTTGATCCTGGCCTCTGGCATTCCCACCTGCTGGATCGCCGTGAAGGTGGCGGTGGCGAGGGACAGCATAGAGTTATCAGCGAGTCCGATATCCTCACTTGCCATGACTATCATTCTGCGAGCTATGAACAATGGATCTTCCCCTCCTTTCAACATGCGGGCCAGCCAGAAGACGGCGCCATCAGGATCACTCCCACGTATGCTCTTGTGGAAAGCGGATATAGTGTCGTAGTGCGCATCCCCGGCGCGATCGTAGACAATTGTGTGTGCGAGGCTCTTCTTGATTTGTTCCTGGGTAATACCGGGACTAGTAGTTAAGCCTAATGCGAGCTCTAATAGATTGAGGCCTGTACGAGCATCACCATCTGCGAAGCGGGCGAGATATTCGATCATTGGGGTATCTAGTAGCTTAGAAACAACGGGGTTGCCTTTTTTCTCATCCAACGGCGACTCAGAAAGCAAGGCTCTGTGCAGAATGGCTTCCATATCAACTTGTGAGAGTTTGTCGAGTGTAAAGGTCCGGCACCGGGACAACAGAGCACTTTGAACCTTGAAGGACGGGTTCCTAAGTTCCGTATCAGTCGATCGTTTCATTGATAGAAAAGATGTTACCTACTCTGTGGTAGCCCCAATCCTGGGCAGAAGAGGAACATCAATCAGCATTGCGCTGTGTCGGTGCTAGGGATTGCGCAAACTTACAAAATAATCTCTCCCTTCTCAACAGGCGCCAAAAACACATCCTGTTGCGCCTTGGTATACCTATGGATCTCGTCACAAAAGAGAATAGTCCTCCGACCCATGAGCACAAGCTCATTCTTAGCCTCTACAAAAATCTTCTTGCAGTCGTTAACACCACTGGCCGTCGCCGAAATCTCTATAAATCGACAACCACTCATTGTAGCAATAACCCGGGCAATTGTAGTCTTCCCGCACCCTGCTGCTCCCCAAAGGATCATGCTCGGAACCCTCCCCTCCTCGATCAATCCACGAAGAACGCCTCTCCTACCAACCAGTTCTTGGCCATAAATGTCGTCGAGATTTTTCGGACGCATTTTCTCAGCAAGGGGCATCGCTTTCTCCAGATGATTAGGTTTCTTGTGGGTTCTCGGCTTCTTAGTCGCATGCTCGCCTTCGTCCTCGCCTTCGCCTTCGTCGTCTTCTGCTTTTCTGTTTTTTCTGTTATAACTATAGTTGAGCGTGATGGCACGCTTAGGATTTCCCGGAGATATAACATTTTGTTTCTCGCTTGAAGTAGGTGCAGTTGGTCCTGTAGCGGTGGCATCCGGAAGGTGGGTCGCCGCTTTCGGGACCTGCTGCCCAGAGGTTGCACGCGACACAGTTTTTGGATAGGTACAACCCGAGTCCAGATGCTGGTTAATCATATTGAGGGGAACATCCTTACAGCAGACTGGGCAGGGAACCATTGTATTGTGGGGCGTTGAAGAGCTTTTAAGTGATGAGAAATACCGGTAGAGGATGTTGAGGAGAGAGAGAGATGGTGGGAAGGTTGGCGTATGTGTAGATTAAGAGAGCCAATGCACTGGCGGCCCGTTATCCTAACCGGGCGCTCGGGCCCCCGGCGTCAAGTCTTTTCCGGTTAACTTACTATCATAATTATATACCCGGGCGCGGTGGCTAGCGTCCCCCGGCTTAGTCTGCGGGTAAATTTAAAGTTATGATATTATGATGCTCGTACTACGGTAAGTTAATATTTCCAAGAATTCATACATCTTATGCAACGGGCATTTGAACACATGCGAACCTGCCGTATGCACAGCACCATACGGACTACTCGTAGAAACTGTGCAGGACCTCAAATGCTCTACAGATATTGAGGGAAATGGACGCCACATTACAGCATCAGCATGGTACGGTAGCCTTTCTAGCTTGGGTTGCACGGCCGGCCGGGTAACCCTTGATGCTCCTTATCGCTGAATGATACGAGTATCATAATATTATTATCATGCTTCTCTGGCCGTTTGCAAAGCACCGTGCATCATGGGCCAACCCACCCTCGCGAACCCCAGTCTGCCAGTGTGAAAAAACATGTCAGGCGAGACTTCTTAGAGCAACTTCATAGCATTGCCCAATTCAGGCTCGCCCGGTGGACATCTAAGTTACAGTGGTGGTGGTGATACACACATTAAAGCTCCCCTTTCCTGCTCCCACCCAGAATGCAAAATGAACACAGATGTTTAAAAAGAAAAAGAGAAAGAGAAAAAAGTGCGAAGCCCTTCTCGAGACACGTGTAGCGCTCCTCCAATTCGATCCCGCTTAAGCTCTCGTATCAATTTCCATCGGATCATCAATAACCTCCACCATCTTTCTCCTCCCAATTACCTCTGGGGCTGTCTGTTTCTCAAAAACTGCGCCTGCAGGGCCGCCCATCCACGCTTCCGGAACGCCGAGTCTTATGCCAGATACATTGCTGATCCAACGGACCATTGTTGGCGGCGGTGCAGGATTATCGGATATGCCACCCATTGTAGAATCGGCGTATGGGCCTCCAGCGGGTGTGGCGTCACCGGTTCCTCTACCTTTGCGCATTCTGGGAGTCTGCTTCTTGAGGAGCTTATTTATAGTATCCATCTGCGGAGGTAAGGGACAAACCCGTCAGCCGCCTAGTCCCAACATCTGAGCACGACAAAATATACCTTTTCTTCCTCTAATCTCTGGTCTGTAAGATTCTTCCGGCGTCTGGCCATTTCTGCCCTCTTGAGGGCTGCCTCATCCGCGGTCAATGGAACAATTTTGGCCGCACTTGGCCTCTCTGTAAAACAGTCAGTAAACTGTAATCATGCAAGTACTCCGCCGCATACCTATTCCAGTAGGCAGTTCCAGTAGATCTGCGCTGTAAAGCTCGTCGAATCTGCCCCTCTGTCTTCTGGTTAATTTGCTCAAGTCGGGGGTCCCGGTTCTGCTCCTGAAATCTGGAGAATTGACGCCGGTATTGTTATTCATGGCGTCATCGGAATCCAGCATCTCCTCATCATCGGTCTCTCCTTCAGCATCTTCATCGTTGAGTCCGTCGTCCCCTAGGAGACCTTCCGCATCTTCCTCGACATCAATCTCTTCGCCTTCTGCGTCCTCGTCCTCCTCACCCTCCGCGTCTTCGTCTTCGTCTTCCTCTTCCTCCTCGGGTGAAGAGGAGGAGGTTTCTTCCTCCACAATCTTGCGTCCTCTTCCCGCACGAGCCGGCAGGGTCATTGTGGGAGCCCTAGTCGTCANGCGGTTGCGGCGCCAAGGACGCCAAGGGGTGACAGCGGCAGTGGTGCCTGAACCACTGTCAGCTGCAGCAGGGGGGGGTGTCCAGTGGGAGGTGGCTTCACGAAGTTTATCCCTTCCCACCTTGAGCGTCAATTTAAAAGGTTTCTCCTCTGCCGATTTTTCACCCGCTTTTCCTCTCGGTTGTGGCGCTGACCTCCGGTTGTTCCTACTACGCGATGATACGGTGATGGATTCCCTGAGTGAGCTGCCCGGGGTGATGGTACTCGGTTTTCTCCTTTGGGTTTGCGCGGTGTTTGTAGGCCTGCGACGGTTGGAGGCTCGCGATACTGGTTCCTTCAGGAGAGCTTTGCCGGTGCCTTTTTTCCGGGGCTCGTCCTCGGATACATCCTTTTCCTCTTCGAAAATGTAGCTAGTCCAATTAGAGTAACTCCTTACACGTATGTATTAGGGGGGCTCACGAATCCTCGGCTTCCTCTGGTGTATCGTCCTCGTCGCTAGACTCGTCAAAGTCATCTTCTTCATCCTCTTCGTCCTCATTGCCGGATTCGTTCGCTTTCCCGGCCTGCTGAAAATCGATAGGTTCCTCCAGATCATCCTCTCCCAGGTCGCTTAGCTCACTATCCGAGTCAGGCGACGACTCCGGTTCCGAATCCGAGTCGCGCTTCCTCTTGGGAGCCGGAGCCTGGGTAGTCACGGTATCTGCTCGCTTTCTCCGAGTCGCCATGTTTGTGTTTGCCGGGATGGTAGGTTGAAGTGAATTCGGGCGAGAATATGCTGGGAAAAGCGCGGAAGGGGTGATGATCGGTGCGGTCAAGACGAAGTGTTGGTATGGGAGCGACGCGCCTTTTCCTGGCAGCAGCAGCAGCAAGTACTCTGGTGACGGTGGTTTCAGTTGTGTGACAATGAACGTCGATAAAACCTAATTTTGAGGCTCGGGTTCCATGGAACTCGTGACATTCAATTGTCATTGTACAAGTACTGTACTTGCTCTCCATTGAATCCAAACCCAACACAATGGGGCGGTTCCCGTGCGCCGCGATAGATCTTCAAACACTAGTGTAGGAATACCGCCAAAAGTAAATAAGCATCGCTCAGATCAACACCTCGATTGAAGCTCGGCCTACCTTGATCTACCGTGATACTGCACGGAGGTCGTTGGGTAATCACGCCTGATCACTCGCATTATCACTCAATACAGTCGCACACCACTGTCCCGGATCTCGCTCTCCCAGATTCTTCGCTGCCCCGAACGAATTTCTTTTCTTTGTATCATACCAAACCCTGACAACCCTAACGAACCTGTCCCGGATAACTCGCTGTTCTGGGCGGATTCTGGGGGATTTTGACCATCCGAGACAACGGGATGCGACTGTATTATGAGTTAGCCACTGGAACAAGTTATCATGTATAATAGTAAGGAAATCCTAGTGAGCGGCTTAAAGAGTCAGAACTCCTATCCCCAGGGGAAATTGGGGGAGAAAGAGATTTTTATTTTTATCATATCCACTAAACAACCATGGGGCAATAATGCCCTCGAGATCACGAAACCCGTTGAGATGCGGTAGTCTATTGTCCATGTACCACTAATATAACCTATACACACATAGTACGAATAGGGTCCAGGAAGTGAGTGGGCACGTGCAGTTTTACCGCAAAAATAGCAGATTTCGCACCGAGACAATTCCACTGGAAAAAATTCACAAGAATACAGACTACCCATAGAACCACTGAGAAAGGCAGTAATGACATCATTTTCTATATACAAATTTATACCCAATTCCTAGTTCTGCAAGATAAGTTACAGCTTTTCCACCAGAAATGATGGTCTTGGCACAAGTTTGAGGAAGGTTTTGCTCCCTATAGCTATGATACCACTATTCAGAGAATTTAAAATCCAGTCAAGGTTACAATTGAAGGCAGGTAGTATACATCTTTTCTGAACACTCTATGAAGTTATCCCATTTTTAATACAAGTATTGGTGCTGTAATGAGCCCGTGGAGTTGGCTGTTTTTGGTATAAACTACCGTACGTTGTACTCACTCACTTTTGGGTCCCGCTTGTATCATACATACCTGACGCCCGATTAACCCATGCCGGTATTCCATATCCAATCCATATGTGATGGAAATTGAGAAAGACAAACGTGCGTCATGCGATGTTCCCACTCTCTTCGCTCTCATCTCTATCCTCATCCTCGTCCTCTTCTTCTCTCCTATCCTCATCTCCATCGAGCCGCCAAGCGTCAGTCCCATCCTCCATTTCCACCCACTCATCACCCTCTTCCTCTTCTCCTTGCGTGCTCCCGCCCATTAACCCCACCTCCTCATCCGCTACCCTCTCCTTCGCCACTTCAGCCTTCTCCGCCTTTTTTACCCCTACCCAAAGCACGCTCCCCGAGATACACGCGCTCCCCACCAAACTCCCCCACCCAGGGGTGGTCCCCCAGACGATCCGCTCCCACACTAGTGCAAAAAGCATCTGCGTGTAGACCATATTAGTGGCGCGGCCGGCTTTCTCGATCTGCAATCCCAGCGTGAGAAAGAACTGCGTCGCAAAACCGCTGATACCGATACCTAGGAGGAGTCCCCATTGAAGTAACGTGTGCGGCCAGATAAGCCCTCCAATTGAAGGTATGAGGAGTGAGGATGCGAGGGAGACGATGCAGCACCAGAGCGAGAAGTAGAGTATTACTATCAGTGCGTGGGCGCGGGGACCTATCCAGTGGATAGTGGTGTAGGCGGTTGCGGCGCCAAGGACGCCAAGGAGGGCTACCAGGACTGCGATTAGGCGTTGGCGCGGGGTTGCTATGGGAGTTTCTCCGGCGGAGAGGAGTGAGCGTGATGTTGGCGGGGAATGAACGGCACTGGGATCGTCTGAAGTATCTGCGAGATCTCGGGAGAAGAGGGATGCGGGGCGGGCAATCAAGACAACGCCAAAGAGGGAGAATATAGATGCGAAGAACTCAGTTCTGGTAAACGACTCGTTCAGGTAGGGGATCAGCGAGCAGGCGAACGTCGCTACGATGGGCGCCAGGAAGGTGATTACTATCGCATCCGAGAGGTCAAGGTATGCCAGTGAATCTACGGTATTCCACAACTATCAGCATTATATCTCCACCGCGGTACGGGATGGAGGGAGAGTAGAAAGTGCTACGAACAGTATAACCCGAACACTCCGAAAAATCCTCCTAAACCTCTCGCAACCAGCAGCCACCGTACCCCCCATGGACCCCACGGCGCGTGCTCCACGCTTCGGAAAGCCATCAATATAACGACAACAACCGTGGTGACGCTCTGCCTGACGAACAATATCTGCATGGCATGCATCCTGTGCTCCGGAAATGAAGTTTCCAACACCCTTGTGCAAAGACTCATTATCGAGCCAAAGAACTGCGATAGCAGGACAAGTAGTGACCCCCGGTTATTGT
Source organism: Tuber magnatum (assembly GCA_003182015.1). Classification (NCBI taxonomy): domain Eukaryota; kingdom Fungi; phylum Ascomycota; class Pezizomycetes; order Pezizales; family Tuberaceae; genus Tuber; species Tuber magnatum. Next base: position 224,226 of record PYWC01000112.1, read on the forward strand.
ATACAACGGACTTGCTCCACATCCATGCCCTCCCCGCTCGAGGACTCGATTGGTGGTGAGGAGGGAGTACATGATCGGCGAGGGAGAGTGCCGACGTTGGGTTTGTGGATTGTGTGAGCAACGGTATCAATGAGGGGACCTTGTCCACCGCCACGGGAGTTGGTGTGAGCGATCGTGGTCGGGAGGATGGACCCTGTTTTGGTTCCTGGGACATGTTCATTTCTTTTCTCTATGCTTTAGTGATATCTTTTGTGAATTGGTCTTGAGGGAATTGGGTGGTGGGAGGAGAGTCCGAATTTTCCTAGGACTGAGGAGTTCCGTCGCTTTCTGCATCTCTGGCTGACCTAAATTAACTTGCCATAGTCTAATTGGTTCACGGTATCGCCTCAATAGCTCTAATGGGTCTAGTGAATTTGCTAAGGGCCCTTATGCGCTACCGTACCTGTATCATACTCGAGTGCTCCTATAATTTTTGCCTTTCGAATGACGCTGGTTGAGCGTGGGTGGAGCTTCTCAAATCGGTTGGGTTATGTGAGGTAAAACTATCGATAGTGCAGTGGGAGGCTGAGTACGGTAAATTTATAATACAAATGGTCGTGTGCGAGTGCATTACGGTAATTTACGGTACTTGGGTGTGATACATGCATGATGTGAGAGAGCAACACACTGGATCTTAGCCCTAGCCCAGCGAGTGATTAAATGTGAATGTGATTTTAGCGGCGTGGTATTTTCGATCTCGAGAGTGTGCAAGTTCAAATCATTTCACATATAATAGCACATTCCGCTCCCAACGTAATAGATTTAGAAGATCTGCGTTCAGATCTAGTCTACGTAGCCTTTTTCTAACCCTCGGCATGAAATAGAACATGGAATACCTGACCCAGATCCGTTGCCGAAGCCTACAGAGAACCTGCAGAAGAAAACTGAGACGAGTGAGGCAGAGTATTTATTTTGGATGTTTGAGATTAGACTGGCCAATGTTAGTGCATAGATGCTCGGAAGGGTAGGGACCAACTCACATCTGAGATCCCACCCAATCTTAGGTCCAATGCTGGGGAGTTCTTCGGCAACGCTCTGGACATCCTTATCCCCTCTACCAGATAGACAAATGACAATATCCTCGCCAGGTCTCATTGTCTTTGCCAACTCCATTCCGCCGAAAATTGCGTGTGCGCTCTCAAGGGCAGGAATAATGCCTTCGAGTTCAGAGAGTGCTCTGAAGCCTTCGAAAGCCTCAGCATCGGAGGCAGCAATGAACTTTGCACGGTTACTGTCTTTCCAACTTGCGAGTTCTGGCCCAACCCCGGGGTAGTCTAACCCAGCGGAAACAGAATGCGTGTCGGAAATCTGTCCTTCAGCATCCTGAAGGATATAGGTGCGGACTCCGTGAAGAACACCCTTGCTACCACCAGCAAGGGTAGCTGCGTGTCTGGTAGTCTCTAGACCATCTCCACCAGCTTCTACACCCAACATTTTTACCGAAAGATCCTTTGCAAATGGATAGAACATTCCTGCGCAATTCGATCCGCCTCCGACACAAGCTACTACTGCGTCAGGTAGCTTTCCTCGTTTCTCCATAAGTTGCTGTTTGGTTTCGTTCCCGATAACGCTCTGGAAGGTTCGAACGATTGTAGGGAACGGATGCGGGCCAATGGCTGATCCAATGAGGTAATGTGTTGTCGAGAGGTTGGAAACCCACGAACGAAGCGCCTCATTGACAGCGTCACGTAGAGTGCGAGATCCTGGGAAGGCGGGCATAAGCTTCTTCTAATCATTATGGTGGGAAACATTTCTTACCAGCCTCTACAGATATGACCTGAGCCCCTAGAAGCTTCATTCTGAAAACGTTCAGGGCTTGACGCCTCACGTCTTCCTTTAAAAGGTAAGCGCACCTCTGGGGTGTTAAAATTCTCAACGACTACGGTAGTTCAACTTACAGCGCCCATGTAAACTGTGCACTTCATACCAAACTTGGCACAAACGGTCGCAGTTGCTACGCCGTGCTGTCCGGCCCCAGTTTCTGCAATAATCTCAGTCTTACCCAACCGCTTAGCAATAAGGACTTGTCCGATAGCGTTATTGATTTTATGGGATCCTGTGTGATTGAGATCCTCTCGCTTCAACCAGATATTGGCGCCTCCGCATTTCTCGGTAAGATGTTCTGCCAGATGAAGTTGCCCTGGACGGCCCATATAGGGGTAGTGCGACCGAAACTCTTCCCAGAATTTGGGATCGTTATTTGCTTCAATAAAGCCACGTTCTAGCTCTGCAAGACAATCCATCAGAGATTCTGGTACGTATTGACCGCCGAATTCGCCAAAGCGGGCAGGAATTGACTATCACTGTGAGAACACGTCTGTAGTATTAAAAAGTTGCCTTTCTGTACTCACCTGAGAGTTAGCTTCACCATTGACATTCAAAGCATTAAGCTGGTCCATTAAGCCTGGGCCTGGCCCCACATCCTTTTCAGTAATGATACTTGTAGGATGGACGTTAATTGGTTCTTTAGCCTTTTTCTTGGCCTCCACAATCTCGGCTTCATGAATAGTCGAATCTTCGCCATCCCTACCAACAATCATTTGGCAGAACTCCTTAACCTTCTCATTGATCTCTTCAGGTTTTGATTGAGAGATAACATTAATGACCTGTGAGCCAATAACAACACCCTCGGAAAACTGGCTAACAGAGACGAACTGGCCACGAGTGGAAACGCCAAAGCCGACTGCGATGGGAATGTTTTTAGATGTCTCGTGCACACGCTTACATAGATCACCAAGCCCAACGTTCAATGTACCCGACACACCAGTTGTCCCCATACGAGAAACAACATATATGAATGAATCGGCTATACTGCAGAGAAACTTCAAACGCGAAGGATTTGTAGATGGAGCTACAAGCGGAACATAACTCAAACTATGAACACGTGGTCAGTTGAAGCAAATCCTGTGGATCCCTCAAAGGCGGGCATACCCTTCATCATTACAGAATCCTCTAAATTTCACAGCTTCCTCTGGAGGCAGATCGCAAATAATGAAGCCATTGACACCAGCCTCCCGACAATCCTTGACAAATTGCTGCTCGCCGTAGATCAAGACCGGGTTGTAATATCCCATGAAAAGGACTGGGGCTTTCAATCCTTTCTTACGAGCATCGCGAACTGCCTTCAAGGCTGCAGTAGCCGACATCCCATTTTCCAAGGCAATCTGTGGCGCGCGTTAACTACCGGCTGATTGGGGAAAGGAAAAAATAAGCGTTTGCGCACTGTATTTGCTTTCTGAATAGTCGGTCCATCTGCGATTGGATCGGTGAAAGGTAGACCAATTTCAATTAAATCTAATATTGTCAGCTTCACGGGCCACAACAAGGATTCTGGAGGGAGTCAATGATACCAGAACCCCCAGCCTCCATTGCCAGCATCAGACCTACAGTTGCCTCAACTGTCGGAAACCCGGCAGTAACATAAGTCACCAAAGCTCCCTGTTTTTGCAACGGTTAGCGGTTGCAACTGGAAACTATTTGTATTGTCTACCCCAGAGAAAAGGGAATCTCACCCTTCCTTCTGCCTTGCAAGTAGCGAACGCCTTCTTGATTCCGTCCATGACAATTTCCCTGCTCCCGGGCAATTTATTTTGTTTTTGCGTGGGTTGTGGGAGAGCAGGTAAATGGTTGTTGTGGAGGAAACAAAGAGAGAAGAGGGAAGAAGTTTTTTTTTCCTTTTTTTTCGGGTAGTGTTGGAGGGGTAGAGAAGGGATTTCGGAGGGGTAGAAACCCAGCCCGTAGCGCTAATACTCTTAACTACTGTGCTATAGCACACCAGACTCATACGTGAAAAGCGCAGGGTTAGGGCCGCAACACACCCTCGGAGATCGCCCCAGAGAATGATCGCCTGGTTAAACGCCTTAGATTCTAGTCAGTTTACCATGAATTTTGCATTAATTTTTTGTGTATGGTATAGCCTAGAATCTCTTGTTTACCAATTTTCTGGTTCCTAACCTACAGCATTAGGGGTATGGTATAAAATTCTATAACTTCTCTCGGTGTCGCTTATTTTGGGATCTTATTTTCCTCCGAAACACCTTGCTCCATGACCCGGCCTTCATTATCGTCGGAAGTCCATCACCAGATATCACTCTCTTTTCTTCTCTCATTGTATGACACTTTGGTATATCATACTCACATGGTTCCGGTAGGATCAGACAGAGATCGTAGGAGCGGTCATACAACTCTGGTCCCGTGAATCGATGTAACCTCTGCTGTAATACATTGGCGAATGTCTCTCGATGGTATTCGTGCCTCTGCGCTCCTATCATTTTACCACCAACCTAGCGCTATTCTTTACTCATGCGGTGTTCTCTCGGATCTTTACTGCTATAATCACATTATTACTATCATATCATACGATTATCTTATAGTGGATTAGTATGCCATACCGTTATTATACCACTGCCCTCAAGTGAGTGAGCCTAGCTGGGGCCTGTCTTCCCATTCCTGTTGGTAGCATTGGGTGATACCCCATGACTTTGGGGCTGAAAGTCTTTCAGATCCGCGCCAAGATATTTGAGCAAACTTTATTGCTTATCAACCAAGTTCATAAATATTTTATTGTGACAACTCTGGAGACACCACATCAACCCCACATAGACCCAATTGATAAGCCAGCAACAATGTTATCCTCAGCATTGTTTACACGGTCGGGAAGGGTGAAGATGAACCTCTGTGTCTGTTCTTTCGGAGCTCCTGGGGTGTCTGGCGCTTCCCCGCTACGGGTTCCTGGTGCGGCTCGTTTCCGGAGTCAAAGTTCGCGGTCTAAGAAGATAACTCAACAGAAACGCCTTAGCCAAAGATCGACCGCTTTTAGAGTGAGTATCGTCACTCGGGCTGGTACATGCAGGGCTGATTTTCGCAGACCCCTAGGGATACTCCATACAATGGCCGACCAACCCCCACTGCCGAAGGATTGCTCCAAGCTAGAACTGCGCTACAAGAGAGAGGCGGGAAGCCTGTCGGGGGAAAGGCTGACAAGCCACTTGCGCAAGACAAACGAGAGATATACACACTTACGGAACGGGTGTTGATGAGATTGACACCGCCACCAGACCCTTCACCAGATGCGCTCGGCTGGTATAGGGGGAATCCAATGCCTCTAGAAGAGTTGCGAACTCGCTATCTAGCCTTTGTTAATGAGGTTTTGGTGGGTTTTACGGTCCCAGATTATACGGCTACGGGCGGTTCTTTGCCGACGCCGGAGAGAATCGCAGCAGTACACTTGGAAGGAAGAGGATTGGACCACTACTTGGTTGATTCCTTTTTGCAATATATTGGGCAAAAGGATTTGGGCAAGAAGGATATTCATATGATCAATATTAAGAAAGCCGCAGATATGAGGTTCCCTCAGGAATGGTATCCAATGGCAAGGCAGTTTAAGAGAACTTGGCATTTGCATGTTGGCCCTACCAATTCTGGGAAGACCTATCACGCGTTGAAGAGACTGGAGGAGGCCGCAGATGGGATTTATGCTGGTCCGTTGCGTCTGTTGGCCCATGAAATTTTCGAAAGGATGAATGCCAAGGGAATTCCGTGCAATCTTGTTACAGGAGATGACAGGCGGATTGTCTCTGCAACCGCTGCTATATCTTCGAGCACCGTTGAGATGGTGGATTTGAATCGGCAGGTTGAGGTTGCTGTTCTTGACGAAATTCAGATGATTGGAGACGAAGATAGAGGGTGGGCATGGACCCAAGCACTTCTTGGAGTGCGGGCAAAGGAGGTTCACATGTGCGGAGAAGAGCGAACAGTAGATCTCATCAAGAGACTTGCGGCTAGCGTGGGGGATGAGTGTATAGTCCATAAATACACGCGCTTAGGACCGCTAGAAGTTATGAAGAAGAGTCTGGGGGGTGATTTGACGAGGATTCAGAAGGGAGACTGTGTTGTTACGTTTTCAAGGAAGAGCATCTTTGCGATGAAGAAGGAAATTGAAAGGGTGACAAAGTTGAGATGCGCTGTTATATATGGAGGTTTGCCTCCGGAAACAAGAAGTTTGCAGGCGAGACTTTTTAATGACCCCGAGAGTGGTTACGATGTGTTGGTGGCTTCTGATGCTGTCGGAATGGGGCTTAATCTGTAACCTCCCTCTCACTTATTTCGGTCAATTTTCTAATCTACTGCAGGAGTATCAAACGTATGATCTTTGAAACCACGATCAAATGGAACGGCTCAGAATATGAGGCCATCAGTGTTCCTCATGTCAAACAGATCGCTGGCCGAGCTGGGCGTTACAAGGTAGCTGTGTTTAAACACAATAACCAGGCCGATGAGACCATCGCCCCATTACCTGCCGCTCCCTCGGTAGGTCTCGTTACAACACTGGACGAGGTGGATCACCGATCCCTCAAATACGCTATGTTAGTTACTCCAAAACCGATTCCAACAGCTGGCATCCTCCCAGCCTCATCTCAAGTTGAGGAATTCGCATCCCTGTACCCTCCAAACAGAGAACTATCCTTTCTCCTCAAAACAATGGATGAGGCTATGTGCACGGCGGAGCTGTTCCACGTTTGCCGAGTAGAAGAGCAAATCAAGACTGCAAAACTACTGGAAGGAATAAGAGGCTTGAGGGTTAGCGAAAAGTTGCAGTTCTGTATGGCGCCTATTGGGAACGACCCAAGGGTCCAAGAAGCACTGAGGAGCATGGCGGAGTGTGTGGGCTCCAATAAGGATGGGAGTTTTCTAAAAATTCCGAACGTGGATATAGAAGTTCTGGATATTGATAAACCGGGAAGTATGCCAGTCTTACAGCGTCTAGAGTCATTACACAAGACGATCTTGGCGTGGCTTTGGTTATCGTATGTGACACTCATGCGGCCTCACTTTAGTTAAAAGAGCTGGTGTACTGATGGAACAAATAGCTGGCGTTTTCCTGCTACCTTTGCTCCGAGAGAGACTGTTCAGGAACTTAAGGGTATTTGCGAACAAAAAATCGATATCGCACTATCGAACGTGCGTTTCGAAAGAGGGAAGAAACCGGCGTACGAGAGGATATCCCTCGGGGACTCGATGGATATAGAAAAAGGCGCTGAGAGCACTGACGTAGGAGGGCCTCCTACCGGTCATGGCGATGAAGGCGAGTTCGAAGGGACGGTTTTGCCACAATTGAGCGATAATCTGGTCGATTCAGAGAGGTTAAATCAAGTAACCGCGTCTAATTGAGGATGTGGCTGGGGCTTTGGGGGTAGGAAAGTTGGGCGCAGGGATTCTTTCAGGTGGTGGCGTGGGGAATTGCTTTCCACTTGGATGAGCCGCGATTGCCCCTTGATACACTTTTGGGGGGTTTGCTGGCCGATCTGTATATTTATGTACTCTATCATTGTATTCCTCTGGTTGAATGAAGACTCTGAAGCGTTGTTCTTGAAGCCCCACCTTTTTTTGGCTTGGGGTAAGGCGTTGGAAATTTCTTTGCATAATATTATAATATCATACTGCCAGACGCCCCAACTTTACCAAGTGCATTTTGTCGGGAAAGTCTTTTCAGAGCGCATTTGGTAGAGACTTTCCTTACTAAAACTGCGCGCCAAACCGGGCTTATACTTCCAGCAAAGATGAAGAAAGGACGGGCCCGGCTTTCAAAGCAAAACCTACTATAGAAATATGGTAGAACGAGCCATAATCTATGACGCAGTTGCAGCTGTGCAAGGGCAATCACCAACTCCCACCCATAATTGGCCGGATGTGGTGTTTCCCGGGGGGGGGGGTCCACGTTCCCCATTCGCGACCTCCCCGAGCAAAATGGTGGCTTGAAGCAATCCATTCAGTTCCCCGCCCTGATGCCTGTTCCTCAGGGCGGACTACAAAGGTTACCCTCCCGGATGCGGGGCCGTCAAGCTTTCCGGAAAACTTCAAGCCATCTATCGTAACTTAAATCCTTGGCGAGCCCCTCCACCCAATATCCACCACATACGAGAAGCCCACCCCCCCACAGTCCAACGACTCCTCTCTTCCATAATAATGTCCGCTACTAGTCTCTTGAATCCTAAAGCTGAATCGGTTCGTCGCGGGGAAGCTCTCCGAGTGAACATCGCCGCCGGTGAAGGTAACTTCCATGGGTATTCCTTTGCGCGTGTTTTCGTTATCGCAGCTAACTAATTGGGGTGGATAGGGTTGCAGGATGTTTTGAAATCGAACCTGGGTCCCTCGGGGACACTGAAGATGCTTGTTGATGGGTCGGGTCAGATTACGTTGACTAAGGATGGGCAGAAGTTGTTGCGTGAAATGACCATTCAAAATCCTACAGGTACTTTATCTCCTCTGTGATGGGGATGGATATTAGAGCGAGGGCCTGAGCATCTTGCTAATGAGTTTCAAATATAGCTGTGATGATCGCTAGAGCAGGTGCAGATCTTTGTCGGCCATAGGTTGCTACGGAAGTGCGAGTTGATGCTGACTCGGGGATTTTAGCAACGGCTCTTGATGACATCGCGGGTGATGGAACTACTAGTGTCGTACTATATGTCGGAGAGCTCCTGAAACAAGCAAGAAGATATATCGAGGAGGGTTTACATCCCCGTATTATCACCGAAGGATTCGAGCATGCTAAAGTTGAAGCACTTAAGGTTTGATTCATTTGGGCCACTGTCATCACCAAGCATTGCCTAACTTATCCGGTCGTGTATAGTTCCTAGATGACTTTAAGATTGCTCGTGAACCTGACCGTGAACTCCTACTCTCGGTGGCTCGTACTTCTCTTTCCACCAAGCTTAACAAATCCCTTGCTGAATCTCTTACCCCCGCTATTGTCGATGCTGTTTTGGCAATCTACAATCCTCCAGCCAAGCCCGATCTGCACATGATAGAAATTATGAAGATGCAACACCGTACCGCCTCGGAGACACACTTGATTCGTGGTCTGGCGTTGGACCACGGCGCTCGCCATCCGGATATGCCCAAACGTGTAGAGAATGCTCACATCCTTACTCTGAATGTTTCTTTAGAGTACGAAAAGAGTGAAGTAAACTCCGGTTTCTTCTACTCGTCTGCAGAGCAGAGGGAGAAGCTTGTTGAGAGCGAGAGGAGGTTTGTCGATGAGAAATTGAGGAAGATTGTAGAGTTGAAGAAAGAGGTTTGCGGAAATGACCCCAAGAAGGGGTTCGTTATCATCAATCAGAAGGGGATTGACCCTTTGAGTTTGGATGTTCTTGTGAAGAACGGTATCTTTGCTCTTCGACGGGCAAAGAGGAGAAACATGGAGCGTCTACAGCTGGTATGTGGTGGTGTATCTCAGAATAGTGTTGATGACTTGACTCCCGATATCCTGGGCTGGGCCGGAACTGTTTATGAGCACACGCTTGGCGAGGAGAAGTATACCTTCATTGCATGTTCACTAAGGTCCCCACCGGCACTGTGCTCAGAAGCTAATCGGAGGAACAGGAGGACGTCAAGAACCCGAAATCCGTCACCCTGCTCATCAAGGGCCCCAACGCACACACCATTGCTCAGATTCAAGACGCGGTCCGTGATGGGTTGAGAAGTGTTTATAACATGATTGTCGATGGTTCAGTCGTTCCAGGAGCTGGCGCTTTCCAAGTTGCCTGCGCAGCACACCTTACCGGCGAAGCCATGCGAAAGTCCGTCAAGGGAAAAGCAAGAATGGGAGTGCAGGCATTCGCAGACGCCCTATTGGTTATTCCAAAGACCCTTGCGGCGAACGCTGGGTTCGATATCATGGACTCTTGTATCTTCATTTTACCCCACTTCTTAGAGCTAGACGCTGATGATGGTGTAGTGGCGGCGCTGCAAGACGAGCAAGCAGAGGGTAACATTGTCGGAATCGACCTCAACACTGGAGAGCCCATGGATCCTGTATTGAGAGGTGTTTTCGACTCTTTCCGCGTTCTCCGGAATTCAATTGCCAGCGCGTCAAGTATTGCTAGCAACCTACTGCTCTGCGACGAGCTTCTTAAGGCGAGACAGATGGTAGGCTTGATGGCACAAGTTAGGTCCCTGAGGGTCTGGTTGCTGACAACGATCACAGGGTTCGAAAGGTGGACCTGGCGGAGCGCCGGAGGAGTAAGTGCGATGATGGTAAGGTATCAAAGATGTTAGACGTCGGATGGGAAAAGGGCTTAAAGCTGAGGGGATAAATAAAAGGCTTTTCCACATTTGTTCAGTTTATCTTCATTCTTTCATCCCTTTCTCGTGGCCTCATTGATTAAGCAATGGGAAGAAATGAGTGATATTTTACAACGGGTTGTCCAAAAATGGTGCCTTAGGTGCCCCTTCGGGGCACTTTAGCATCCTTCTACTCGCGTTTATTTATGATATTTTAAATTTTTTCTCTATCCTCTTGAGCAAATACCGTACCGGTACTTGAGTCCGGTGGCAATGCATAGCTACTCGGTGTGAACGTAAGCATTCCCAGCAGTGACTTGTAACCCTCTGATGTTTGTAAAGGTGTTCTAATTGCGTAATGCTAAAAGTTTTTACAGTGAAACCTCCGATAACTCCACCCTCTGGTGTTTCCAACCCTCTGATATTTCCATTCCTCATGGGAGACGTGCTTTGTTCTATGAGCTTTCCCTCTCTAAGTTCCAAGTTTCTATTAGTTTCTGTTTCCAGGCAGTAAAAGCCACTAAATTCCAGATTTCGTTTGCATGAAAAGTTTTTCATGCAACTTCTCGTGGAAGACTAGAGCCATGGTTATAGAAGAAGGAGAATTGGACAGGTTTTCAGAAGATAAATAGTCTGCGAGAAAGGTAAAAGGGAGGGAAAAGTCCATTTGGCCTTCTCGGGGTTCTTCCTTTGACAAGTATCCTGAAAAGAAAAGAAAAATATACACTTCCAATCAATATCCTGAACACTCCTATGATCTCCGCAAAGCGTGCTCAATGTTTGCTTACACATGAAAAGCAAGCAAGAACAAAGTATAACAACCTTACCAATCTTGCAAAGTTTGAACTTTATAAAGAAAAGTTTCCACCTCATGGTGGGAAATCACCAACAAATGCCTCCCTTGCTATTGCCTATGGTGTTGATAGTAAAACATTGACAAATATCATCGCAAAAGGATATAATTACTGGGCAAGTATGACAAGTGTAGAGCTTACTTGCCGGAGAGCAATCAGTGTTAAGTTGCCATAGATTGAGTCTATACTTGTCCAATGGGTTCAGCAGTGCGAAGGTAGAGGTATGTCAACAGAATACTTTCTTTCTAATGAAGGTTTTGTTTGAAAACTAAATAATAATGTAGAAATTGTTGTCACTGAAGAAACCATTGGAGCAAGAGCATCTCAATTTTGTGAACTTGAAAAATGTTCCAGAGGCCAATTGACGAAAGTGGAGCCAAGGATGGCTAGAAAAGTTCAAAATGCGTACTGGACTGTAACAACACAGCATAAATGAGCTATAGTGGCTGGAACCTACACCCATGCAGGCAGCCAGGAGGCGAACTGGTAGGAATTGGCAGGCAAGTAAGTACTTGACCTATGAAGACCTGATGGCCCAGGCTGCGAGGTGAACAGAAATAGCTGGCAAAGGTACTTAGGTACTTGGCTACACCCGGGAGCAGGGTCAGCATGCTTAGGGAGTACTGAAGGGGCAGTTACTCCGCCAAGCCAGGTAACTGGAGAAAGGTCAGAAGTGTCGATCTCTGGTGATGGAATAGATAGGGTAACAGGGTAAAGTCATCTTGTCTACCGGACAAGGTTACCCTACCCTCAGGGTCAGGTTACCCTGCCATGGGGCTCAGGTTACCCTGCCTAAAGTCCCGAGTTAGCCTACCTTTCAATATGAAGTCCCTTAGGGAGTTTGGGAAAAATGACTGGAATGTTTGTCAGGTGAAGCCACGGATATTACCGGAATCTAGGGTTCAGGGAGATGCTATTGGGTGAGCTATGCAGCTCCAAAGAAGCTGTAAATTGGAGACATTATTCCTATCATGCCCCTCTGGCCCTGCCTTGAGGACCGGAGGTCATGGGCAAATGGGTGTGTAGTTGTGTGCAGTCTGGTAAAGAGGAATCTTTGGAGACCTGCTTGCAACACCATATATGTTGCTGCTGTCCGATCGACTGTAAGCTGTTCGCAGGATATATAAGGGAGCATAGGGTGGAAGGTGGAATACCTCCTCCAGGTTGTGCAGAGTAAAATGGACCAAAACTGGTGGAGTTAATAGGAGTTAACCGTGGGGGTCCCAAAGGTAGTCCCAGGTGGTGCCAGGGCGACCAGACGAGTTTTACACCTACCAAGCCCAAAGGTGTCCCCAACGCCATAGGCTCTGAAAGGGAAGTGCAGAGACACTACAAGCATGATTCCTACTACAGGTAAGGTAGATCTGAGGTAGTGCGCATAGGTAGCGCCCATTGGATTACTCCCAGACTACTATATCCTGCGGAAGACACCAGAAGCCCAAGAATCATAAATAGTAGATAAATAAACCACTCATGGCTGCTTCCGGGGTCATGTAGAGATCAATGCTTGTGGGAAGGGTGTCATAGATAGTCCAGTTCATCAGGTGTCTTGACTGTTAGCAACTGGCAAGGCACCGATGTGAAGAGGTTTTCACTCCAGTGGGCAAAATGGAAATACGCTGCAGAAATGATAACCGTATTAGCTGAACCCTGACTAGAGCGTATCGACACATGTATGCCTGAAGGGTGTGCCAGGAGACATGTCAGACCACCCTTAGCGGAGAAGGGTGTGCTCAAATAGTTGGAGTAAACTGATGGGGGAGTTTCTGGCATAAGATAAAACTACTTGAACATCTATGGGAGAACTCTCCTACTCCAACAATCAATTCTCTCGACAACTTAATTGAGTGAAGTGTCTGGCTTAACGATATTAAGTTTTACAGTTACTTTACTTTTACATTTCTGTGAACTTTTGGTAATAAGTTTGAAGTTGTTCGGTGCGGTCCCAACCTTGGGATCCATCTTCCTCGTGGTGCCCCCGTTAGATGGACTACGGAGATTCTGCTTCTACAGGGAGGGTAGTTCTGTCACTCTTGGCGACCACACGGAGCGTATCGATCAAATCAATGAGGCCTGCGATAATTACGCGGATGAAGACCAGTACAATTTCGATGAAACTGGTCTGTTTTACCAAATGCCGTCTTCTGTAGGTTGTGCTCTCAGTCAAATGAAGGGGCAAAAAGGAGAAAAAGCACTCCTGACATACTGCTTTTGTATTAATAGAACCAGAAGTGACAAGTGTAAGGCACCAGTTATTGGCTATGCTCGTCAACCTCTATGCTTGGGAAAAAGAAGTGTTCAAAGTTTAGGCTATAGCCATTACTTCAACACAGAAGCATGGATGATAAGGACGATTTGGCTTGAATGGCTGAAAAGGTTTAATGAGGATATGGAAAGACAGAACCGTCAAACAATCCTTCTGATTGACAACTGCTCTACTCATATCGAACCAATTGATTATACTCTCAAGGCCATCCATCTTGAATTCTTCCCTCCTAATATGACCTCTCAATTACAGCCACTTGATGCCGGCATAATTTGAACTTTTAAAGCATACTACCAACAAGCATTCCTTCAACTGGCAATTTTATGAGACAAGAAAGACATGCAAAATCCATCCAAGATCTTGCCATTGGAAGCAATAGAACTTAGGAAAGAAGCCTGGTCTAAGGTTACTGCTACAACAATATCAAACTGTTGGAAGCATGTTGGTCTTGCTGGATAATTTGGACTCAGTTTACCAGTGGAATGGCTTAGTGATTCTATTGCAACCTTTGGGCCTGCTGCAGAGCAATACTGAGTACAAACAGAGCAAAGAAACCACAATCTGGACAAGTTTTTTCTTTCCCGTACCACATATGATAAAGTCAGTTGATCTTCTCTCCTTGCTTCTTTCAGGATATAATTACTTATCTTTTCTATCTTATTTAGGTTGCAGAGTTGGCTGTATCGATTGGAAGAGACTTTCAAAGGCTTCGTATTAATAATCTCATGGCTGTGGAAGCATTTCTAAACCCGGTAACTGAGATTATAGTTACTGAAGGGCTTACAGATGAAGAGATTATTGGAATGATTGATCATTGTAACCAGTACAGGTACTAGGTTGTTTTATATTTGGTTTAACAGTATTATTTAATACTTGTATTGTTTCATGTGCTATCGGTTGATACATATAGTATTTTATGTTTGGTCTCACAGTATTGTTTGATACTTGTAGTGTTTTGTGTGCTATCGGTTGATACACACATTGTTTTATATTTGGTTTCACAGTATCATTTGATACTTGTATTGTTTCGTATGCTATCGGTTGATAGACACATTGTTTTACGTTTGGTTTCACAGTATCGTTTGATACTTGTATTGTTTCGTGTACTATCGGTTGATACATACATTGTTTGAAATATCGCTCATACTGGAGATTAGCGATATGTTGTATTTAAAGACCGCTGATGTCCATGATGGAAGCAGCAGACTTCGACAGACAGTATTCTAAATTTGCTTGGTTGAACGGTTACTTCTTTGATCTCCTATTACACCCTGTTCGAAGCCTCCTTTAGTTAGTAGCGCTCGCTTCTTGTTGATCAAGAAGCCATCTGCTCCTATTGTACCTCTACGTGACTAGGGCCTGGCGCGAACACGTTACAATCATGCCAAAACGCATGAAAATGATATCAGTGAAAGCACCTGCAGAGTTGCTACTCAGGCCGCTCTATGGTAGACTCAGAGTGGCCTGAGAGCAATACACTTCTTTCAACTACAGAGGCCTTGAAAGTTACTTGCAGTTTGATTAATAAGCTATTAGTTGATTAGGATATTCTGACCGTAGGGGTTAATGCACTTAGGTATTTTAGAGAGTTGGAGAAGGTTTGGAGAGTACAGAAACTCCAAGAGTTGATGGTACAGCAAAGTATTTTATCATACTTTGCCTGGAGTGAAAGTTTGTCCTTCTAGTTAGAGATATGGGAACTTGGAGAGCCGAGCAGGGTGGTGGGGGGGGGATGTGCAGTTACTTGATGTTATTGGGGCAAATTGGTATCCTGGGGAGAATTGTTTTTTTTTCCTATCATACTTTATAAATTGAAAAGTACAATGTGTACGCCATCATGGATTATCACTCATTTAGAGTTGATTTGGCACCCTCTTTCTGCCAAGCCTATTCGCTATTTTCCATCCCCCCTTTACTTCCTAGTGATCCAGTCTCTGAATGACTTGGAAATAATCGAGGTTTCACTCTACCGCTTTGCAAACGTCAGCAAATCACCTTACATGAACTCATACAAGACTAAGAAGTTTGTTTCTAGTTAAATAGAAGAGTATCCCCCCATATCTAGTTGAACCTCTAGGATCAGGAAGTAATCAGAAATCAATGTACCAGGTTTTCAACTGACATATCTGAGCATTATGTTACGACTCAGACTGTTAAGATGACCTGTAGTCCATACCACTACCTATTCTACTATTCAGCGGTCCATCTGATTCTGGCAATTCCTCAACGGGGACTGATAGAAAAGACTTAACCGTGCCAAGGTTGTAGCTCCACCACAACCCCCGATTGCTCACTTGCTTACAATCTTGAGTACGTCACAGATATGCCTAACCACTCAATGTCAGATTCAGCTCAACGGCAGATTTTATGAAAGTAGAAAATTTAAATACATTTTCTCATCAATGCTGGCCCATACCTCTCCTATTTTGTTTCTGCAGCCTGAAAAATCACTTTAGTTTCAGAAAAATTGGCTTCCAGGTTCTTTTACGGTTTCAAATTGCCTCTCTTTTCATCTGTTCAAGTAGTCTTTCCACCTGTTCTATCTTTTTTTGTGCACCAACCTCCTTCTTTTTATGTGCAATTGCTCTGGCCTGATACACATAAAGGACCCTCCGCTTTTGCACCGATCTTCGGCTTTGGTTTTGACAAGTTGTGTGAGCCATTTCTGCAGCCCATGTTTCTTCAAAGTTCTTAAAAGCTTGCGCTCCCACCTGAGCCTGAGCGATACTACCCTTAACAAATTGGTCTAAATTCTTCTAAAATGTAGGTGACATTGGGTCCTGTGTACGGATAAATTCCCCATGATGTTCAAGAGATCGAACAGTCTCCGGAGTCAAGACTGATTGAGGGTGGATGGGCGGCGGTGTTGTAGGCAGGTCGGAAAGTGAATTTTGGTGATAGGTATCATACTCTGGTAAGTGGGAAAGGACAATATCTGGATTATATGGAATGAGCCCAGTCTTACAAAATGATGAAACAATTGTAGACAGCTTAAATGCCTGCTGGCGAATTGAGGTAATCGCAGATAGGAACTCAATTTTGTTGTAGTTTGAGTAGTCTGTTCGAGTTGCTTGATTGATTGCCTCAGCATAGTAATGCTTCAATGGTTGAAAAACGACGACACCCAATGGCTGGAGCAAGTGAGTAGAATGGGGAGGTAAACAGAATAGTATAACCTTTTTTTCATCACAATAGGAAACAAATTCTTGTGTGCAAGGAGATCCATGACCATCTAAGAGGAGTTGACAATAGGTACCCCATCTACGTGGCGCAGAAAACTGATCAAAATAATGAAGCCACTCGAGACCCAGTATATCATTTGAGTAACCAGCTTCTGAGACCGCTATTGAAACATTATCTGCAAGGTTTGTCTTCATTGCCCAATCTTCCATATGGAGAGAACTAGGCAAGACAAGCATAGATGGAAGAACGACGCTATTTCCGCTTATAGTCTCACAGGAAGTTATAAGCTCCTAGTTCGTAGTACCTGCTATGTACGATTGATGCATTGGATCAAGTATTATGATCCACTGGCTTTTCCCCACCCCAATGTGAAATCCCGTTTCATCGAAATTGTATATATCGCTCTCCTGAATCCTATTCTCTTCACATACCTGTCGGTATTACTCAAACCTGTTTGAGATAACTGAGGGGTCATAGGCATTCTTTCAGGCCTACTGAATTGATTTCTGTTTTTCGATATGAAACTCGGAGTGCTGTTCGAGAAAGCGTTTACTCCAAGATTCACTGACGGTAGGTGGACAATCCTCTATTCTGTTGCTGATATAGTTTCGCTTCAAGATATCATTTGCACAGCAAGTAACCATCGTAAGTCGAGCAGGAACTTCAATTGTATCAAGAAGCTTTAGATACATACAAACAGCTAGTGCATCTGCATCACTGAGCTTCCTGTTTGTTGGGGGTCTTCCTTCTCGCGTTTTTCGTCCTTTCTAGCATCCACGGAGATGGCTCTCTGGAATCTTGAATTCCCACGCAACTGTGGCTATGTTGGGCTTATCCAGTTCTTGCAACTTCCTGCACACTTCTTCAATCCTTGCCTTGATTTGGGAATACCTTTCAGACATTTTGGGGCTTAGTTGTGGTGGGTCCATACTCAGTAAGTGGATTGGTTGAAAAAAATCTGACGTTGAGCTGAATCTGACATTAGGCTGTTGGGCACGTCGGAGACGTGCCCATGATTGTAAGCAAGCGAGCAATCGGGGGTTGTGGTGGAGCCACAACCTTGGCACGGTTAGGCTGTGGACCAGAGGATAAGTCAGAGTCTAATGCCGGTCATAGTTTTGGGCACGGAGCTGAGAAAGTTGGTAACACAAGTGGTGGTGATCATCTACGGTAGTAAGTTGTTCCACATCTAACAGATTACATCCAGCTTGACTGGTAGACCACTAAACAGTGGGGCCGTGTTTGTGCATTGGATGATCGTCTTGCTAAATTGGCCAAGGTATACCTTATATTTACATTTACTTTGCAATAATTAACTTGAAGTGGTGATGATAGGACCATGGAGACCTAAAAGCGAATATGTACAAGTCCGCCGGAATACTTGCCAATGCAATGGATAAGGGCTTCAGCAATATGAACTCCAAGTTTAGAGAACTGGAGGTCAAAATGGAGAAGGGTTTTGCCAACGTGAGCTCGAAGTCTAGGGAACTGGAGGTTATTATCTTAGAATATGCAGATGATTTCAACCGCAAACAAGATTCAGACCACTCGTAATTTTCTAATGTTTGTGGACACAAGTAAGCTACCTATTTGAGGCACTCTTGAGCACCGCCGACTAATCAGTTGAGTAATCCGCGGATTTGACGCGTTTTTTCCCGATCATGCTCATGCCTAAAGACCCACGCCCCGCACCAGAAAAAACCCACCAAAATATGCAACCCGAAAATAATCAATAAAAAATAGTAATAAAAAATAAAAAATTAACAATGAAGGGGCTAAGTATCAGCACACAGGAGCTAAAGCGAGTCATTCAATGGAAGAAAATTGTAAAAAAAAAGAAAAGAAAAGAAAAGAGGGAAAATTATATAGAGATTACTCCCCCTTCTCTTCCCCACTCAACCCCCGTCCAAACTCCTTCTCGACAGCACTCCACTCCTTCCTCTCCTGCACCATCCGCTCGATAAATGCACCCGTGAACTTCCACACCTCAGCGCTTCCCAAATTCCACGCTTCAACAGCCCACCTAATCCTAGCAATCTTTTTACTATCCTCCACTTTCTGCTTCCCGACCTTCTTCCCACCAAGCACCTCACCAACTGTCTTCCGAAACACAACATTCCTACGCTCGTCCCCGGTTGGCCTCTCAATCCTCAGCTCCGCAGCGGAGGCGAGCGTGAATCCAAATATCCATGGGATCTCCTCTTCGCCGACGGGCACCTCAGCCGAGACCCACAGACTCGAGAAGTTCGCCCTAGCAGGAGCAGCGATGATCTCCTTGATTGCGAGGACGCGGGTGCCGGGGCCCACATCCTTTTTCAGCGGGGGCGTGGTGGCATTATGCAGCCATGCGTCACGATCTCGGCCCCGGATGCGCACGTAACGGAGGGTGCGTTGGGTGTTTTCTGACAGGCTGAAGGTCGTGTCCATCAGTGCGTAATAGGTGTACGGGTGCGGCACGGCGGCGAGGAGGAAGCTGGAAGGGTCCTGGGAGATGAAGGGCTTGTGTGCCACGGGGATGTTCCTGCAGAAGCTGCAGGGGCGGTTGAATGGGCAGGAGCCCGGGATTGGGTTCCCAGGTGGGCAGGAGGAGAGGCGGGTTGCCAGGGTTGTTATGGCGGCGTAGGCCGGTTGGAGTTCGATGGGAAGCGGGGAGAGGAGGCTTATCAATCTTGAGTACGTCACANACCTGTGTAGGATTGAAGGAGGATGGGTATAGCTGGAAACTCCCCATAAGGGGGGTGGGGAAAAAGTGATGATGATTTTCTAGGGTTGCTATTTCGAAAACCAGATATAGAGGGTGTGGGGGGATGATGTTAATATAGAAAATAAATCCATCTATATATACCCATAATCTAGTCATGTGCACAGCCACCCAACTAAGGAAATACCTATGAGTTATATATGATTGCATACATGAGTTACACTAACTCATGTAGCTACCACCGAAGGGGCGTAGTCGGCGAAGGAGCGGGGGAGGGGCTCGATGCGGATTAGGCCTTTCGGGGCAGTGCCGGAGATTTCTTCGATGGACGCGGTGTTGTTGGTCGCGGTGTCGGTGATGTGCTTCAGGAAGATGTCGATTGAGGACTTGTCGCCGGCGAACAGACGGTTTCCCCAGCCTTCGTACCTGGTCACGCCGCCAAAGTCACAGCGGCGGAGGGCGCTGAGTTCGTAGTCATCGCGGGGGGCCATTGGTATGATCTATTCCGGGAACAATTGGGTTAATTCCCAACCTAATTCATTTCCCCCTACGGAAAAAAACTGATGTCATGCATACCCTGTAATCCACCAAAATCCCTCCCGTCCCAACCCTCCCCCAGGCCAACCACCTCATAACCTCCCTCTCAAACTCCTCGCCAAACCTCCCCTTGGCAACCCTATAAAGCCCGTGCTCCTCCGCCTCCGCCCTCCCAAGCACCAACGGCCTAAACCCCTGGGCCCAGAATGCCCTTCTCCATACCAACAACATCCCATCCTACTTCCCGTCGCTATCGTCGAGGAAGGTATAAACAGGGCACCTCTTCTCCAACGGCGGCAGCGCACTCCTCTCCTCGTTCTTGGCAATATTGCTACTAAACGGATTGAGCCACTTCCAACTGGAAAACCAGCCCTCGCTAGACGCTGTAGAATTCGACGGCGGTGGCGGCTTGTGCGTTGCCGGCTTGAAGAAGCCCAAGCGGCTCGGCGTGTGCTGTTTGATCCCGGACCTTAGGTCGGGCAGCGAGAGCTTCCGCGCTTTCTGGGGCGTCGGGTTCGTGGGGAGGAGGAGGAAGTGGATGAGGAAGCTTGGCTGTTGGTTGAGTGCTGTGGTGGGAAAGACGATCAATCGACCTGATAAAATATTTTTTCTTCTTCCTTCCCCTGTGAGGCGTTTCCCGTACCGCAAAAACCCAAGACGCAACTGGAAAGGGTTAGGTCAGGTCCGGTGCCCCAGTATCATATGATACAGCACAGTGCAAGTGCCAGTACCTGGTACAGGTACTATACCCTCACCCTTAGTACAGGGACAACGGAGCCTCAGGCTTAATTAACCTTCAGAATCCCCCCGCCCTCTTTGGATATGATAGCGGAAAAAGGGGAGGAAACCAGCCCGAAAACTTGACTTGACAATTGAGTAGCCTACTGCATGATAAAAACTAACCTCCAGCCCTCTGCCGAGATGAATAAAGGGTATCATAAGAAATAATAATATACAAAACAACCCTTACCGGGAGGGGTACTGTACTTGTATGATACCGGCTCAAGTCTCGATTGTCCAGCTTCCCGCGGCACGGCAACCGCGCAACAAGGCGAAGGAATACTCGTACCTACGGTATCATATCATAGTTAGTAAGGCGGTTACGGGGAATCACTCCCGTCTGGCGTGGGAATTCACAAAAAAGGTGGGAGGGAGGGAGGATGTCTACAGTACACCGTAGTCTATGTTGGATGAGTGAGTATGGATAGGATAACTTGCTTGTGAAAATATTGGTAACCTCTGACGCTTGTCTTAGATACTAAGCTAGCTGTGAGAGTTGAACGCAATATAGTTTAAGACTTCAAGATAGTATTCCCCACTTGTGCTATTGAACTATGTGATGATGTAGGAAAATCTTTTTTTTTTTTAAATCATAATTCTTAATTATTTTACTAGCCTAAGATGTCACATGCAGCAAACTAAGATATGGCAAAAGAAACCTAAAAAATCAAAAACAAAACAAAGTAAATCTACCTTCTAACAACTATGGTGCCCAACAAAAGAAAGAACCAGAAGTAAACTTCCGATACCACACCTAAGTGTGACTAACAGTAAGTGAAAATACGTGCAATCTAACCCAGCCACAGAAGGCCTATAGCTAATTGATACTGAAAAAGGGAAAACCCAAAACCAAACTACAAGAGACAGTGCAATACTACCAGAAAGGAAGTGGGCACAATAGGGGAGTTTGGCTACTTGAGCTACAGGAGAGAGGGACAGTAAATACTATCAGCAAAAGGGTACTAGTAAAAGGAGCGAAGTATTAAGGTGGGAGCTAAACAAGAGAGCAGTAGAGTGCTAGCCGATCCTGCTACAAAGAGGAGAAAATAGGGAAGGCAACCACCGAAGAGCTGGAGTGGGCTATCAGAATCCTGTGTATGTTCATACTAGGTGGTCTCTAGAACACTGGCCAATAGGCGTTCAGCTAGAAGGAGAGGGGTGAAGTCAACCAAAGCGTGATAAATTGCTTACCATGAACCAGATGCCAGCTATCTGCTAGAACCGGAGTGAAGGTATGCTGACTGTGGGGAAACCTCGCGAAGTGAGGCAAAGGAGAAGAAAAGGGTCTTGAGGGGTGAGGTAAGCTGAGGGTGACAGGAAAGAACCTTATACCTGTGTAGGATTGAAGGAGGATGGGTATAGCTGGAAACTCCCCATAAGGGGGGTGGGGAAAAAGTGATGATGATTTTCTAGGGTTGCTATTTCGAAAACCAGATATAGAGGGTGTGGGGGGATGATGTTAATATAGAAAATAAATCCATCTATATATACCCATAATCTAGTCATGTGCACAGCCACCCAACTAAGGAAATACCTATGAGTTATATATGATTGCATACATGAGTTACACTAACTCATGTAGATGACTGTATAGGATACAAAAATCATATATTTTAATAGCTTGTACTTCCTAGCTATGACTAAATAGGAAATGTTATATTATACATGTATGCTAGGGCTCATCACTTGGTCTATCCAATCCCTGATCCTTAAACCTATGAGGATAACATAGTACCTTTGTGATATAATATGATACCAACTGCTAACAGCATATGATCCTAAGTGTGCCAAGGTTCTTGCTAATTATGTAATTATATGCAATTCCAAAATCTTGCAGCATATCTACAACATACCCGATAGCTTAATGTTAGATATAGTTCTATGTTAGATTCTGAAAACTGCCCCACGTGCTAGCCATGAATTTACTACAAAAATATCCTAAAATGTTCAAAGACTTTGCTAATATCTAGATAGGAATTACCAAAGCCTATCACAAGTTGTAGGAGACTGAAAACCCAAATATTGCAGGGGTTGTTAGGTGGTAGCTAACTCTAAGAACAAGCAAGTTCTGACTAGGGCTCGATACTTGATGAAGTGAATGCTAGGAAGGCTCACTATGTTCAGAATAGATAGAAGTATGAAAGTTGTATCGTATACCGAATATATTGATCAGATCTCTTCTCTGTCATTGATGATGGCTGTAAAAGCATAGCAGGTACCTGGATGTTTATATTCTGTATCTGGGTGTTCACAGACTATCTACTCCTTCTATATCTTCCTTCATTTCCTCAGTATGAACTTCATAGATCCTGAAAACCTTTACTGGGCTTGAATCTGAATTCAGTGGACTGTGGGAAGGGTCCTTCCATCTCTCTCCTCACAGCATCTACTCTATTTATAGTCATTTGAACCCTTTTACCATAGCAAGTAGCTACTAGTTGATTGTCTGCATATGGTGTGATCAGCTCTAATGACAGACTTATTGATGCAGGTGGATCTATTATCTGCCTGTATCAACCTGCAGGAGGCATGCTCCTGTAACAGGGGTACCTCTAGGAATATAGATCCCAAGATTGTGACTGCACCGAAACACTTCAAACTTATCGCCAAAAGTTCACACTAATGTAGGAGTAAAGTAAACAGTAAAACTAAATATTGTTAAGCCTAACGCTTCACTCAATTAAGGTCTCGAGAGGATTACTGGTTTTAGTAGGAGAGTTCTCGTATAGACTTTAAGTAGTTTTATCTTAGGCCAGAAACTCCTCCCTCAGTTTACTCCAACTATTTGAGCACACCCTTCTCTGCCAAGGGTGGTCTGACAAGTGTTCTAGGACACCTTTCAGGCATGCACGTATTGATACACTCTAGTCGGCGTTCACCTTATGCAGTTATTGTTTCTGCACTGCATCTGCATTTTGCCTGCTGGAGTGAAAACTTCTTCGTATCGGTGCCTTACTAGTGGCTAACAGTCAAGACACCTGATGAACCAGACTATCTATAACACCCTACCTATATGTATTGGTCCCGACGTGATCCCGGAAGGTGCTATGAGCCGTAAATCTATATACCATTTACCACTCTCGGAGATCTGGTGTTTTTCGCAGGATATGCTGGTCCTGCAGTGCTCCCATGGGTGCTACCCATGACCACTATCTCGGATCGACCTTACCTGCATTAGATATCATGCTTTTAGTGCCTCTACAGTTCCCTTACAGAGCCTATAGGGTTGGGGACATGTTTGGGTTTGATAGGTGTAAAACTCTCCCAGTTACCGCCGCACCACCTGGGACTACCTTTGGGACCCCTACAGTTAACTCCTATCCACTCCATCAGGTTTGGTTTGTTTTACTTCAAACAACTTGGAGGAGGTACTCTACCTTCTACCCTATGCTCGCTTATATATCCTGCGAACAGCTTATGGTCAACCAGACAGCAGTGATGCATACGGTGTTGCAAGTAGGTCTACAAAGATTCTCTTCTGCTAGACTGTGTACAACCACCCAACTGTTTGCCCATGATGTCTGGGCCTCAAGACAGGGTTGGAGGGGCATGATTAGAATAATATCTCCAATTTACCCCTTCTTCGGAGCTGCGTAGCCCACTCAATAGCATCTCCTGGAATCCCAGATTCACATATTATGAATAGTTTTATGTAACAAACATTCCTGTCATCTCTGTTGAACTCCCCGGGTGACTTCGTATTGCCAGGCAGCGGAACTCAGCATCTTAGACAAATCCTGGACCATGTTAACACCTCCCAAGAGTGTATGGTTTACTGTTCATAACAGAACCTAGACCATCAGGATTTCGCGGGTCAAACTCTTGCTTCTCCTCCTATTCCTACCAGTCTGCCTCAGGGCTGCCTGCATGGGTGTAGGTTTAGTCTGCCATACCTCCTGTCTGCTGGGTTATTACAGCCTCTTCCTTATTGTGCCAATGGTATTTAGGCCCCTTGATGCTCAGGGTCAACCTTCTATTGGATATGCCCAGTACTGACTCTACCTTGTTATACCTCTTGCTGTCAATAGATGATTATCTCTTGGATATCATTCTCTTTTCAGGATTTCCTCCATATTACTTCATCAACTGACTTGCTCCTTAGTGTTACTGTATATCCCGCACCCAGAGACTCCCATTGTAGTAGCTGAGCAACCCCCTGATTGGCTTCTACCAGTTGGTCCAGCTAAGTAATCATTGCATGTATTTATCTCCATAATTGACTGACTGAACCAATGTGTTGGACCTTTTCAGGATAGTGGAGAACCCTCGCTTGATGATCTTACCAAAATCCCTTGGCCGGTGATTTTCACTTGTGGCCTAATTGAGGGTTTTGTCCCAGAATTGTCATGGCAGAAATTATCTCATTCTCCAAATACTCTGGCAGACCCTGGGATTGAACATATGACCTTTGGCCAATGATTATATGACATGCCTATTACACTTTGCCAGTTCGTCTTATATATAATATGAGATCCCTTTTGTAAGAGTTCAGCTCAAATTTATCTAACCTATCTCTCTAATGGTGGACAAATTAAATTTCTTTAAGAACCAGGGAAGATAGGTTGAAAATCCTTTATGCATTTACTTGGCAATACTAAGAAAAACTTGTCCTTGTCATTCTTCCTCTATATCTACAATATCTTCAGATTATCCCAGTGTAATCCTTCTACCAACTCTGCCGTGTACCCTAAATATGCAGGAGGATTCGAGGTATTTTCATCCTCTGAGCATGTGATAGACATAGTCTTTGCAGGGTCAAAGGGAGATGGTTCAAGGCACATTACGGCTAGCAAGACAAGAGAGAGGGGGCAGGTGTACAAACAAGACGTATTTGTGTCAAGGCTCATGGTATTCAAGAACAACATCTCAGGGGTCAAGTTCAGGCTTTATGGATTCTGGTGACGTGAGCAAAAAAAAAGTTGTAATTCCTAAGTACAGATTGTAATGGGGGCTCCCCTAGGAAGATGGATCCCAAGGTTGCGACCGCACCGAACAACTTCAACTTATTGTCAAAAGCTCACGCAATTGTAAGAGGAAAGAAAATAGTAGAACTTAATATCGTTAAGCGGAACGCTTCACTCAATTAAGGTCTCGAGAGGATTGAGTGTTGGAGTAGGAGAGTTCTCGCATAGACTTGCAGGTAGTTTTATCTTCTGCCAGAAACTCCCCTATCAGTTTACTCCAACTGTTCGGGCACACTCTTCTCCGCTAAGGGCGGTCTGACATGTCTCCTGACACACTCTTCGGGCATGCATATGTCGACACACTCTAGTCGGCGTTCATCTTATGCGCTTATCGTTTTTCCGGCGTATTTCTATTTGCCCGCCGAAGTGAAAACTTCTGCGCATTGGTGTCTTGCTAGTGGCTAACAGTCAAGACGCCGCAGGAACTAGACTATCTATGACACCCTTCCCATGTGGATTCATTTCTACTTGGCCCTGGAAGCTTCTGTGAGCGTTTTATCTATTTACTATTTACGGTTCATGGACTTCCAGTGTGTTCCGCAGGACACGGTGGTCTGGGAGTGATCCAATGGGCGCTACCCATGACCACTACCTCAGATGCACCTCACCTGTGGTAGGAATCATGCTTTTGGTGTCTCTGCACTTCCCTTTCAGAACCTGTAGCGTTGGGGACACTTTCAGGCTTGGTAGGTGTAAAACTATCCCGATCGCCCCGGCACCACCCGGGACTATCTCCCACAACCCCACGGTTAACACCGGTTAACTCCGTCAGTTTTGGTCTGTTTTACTCCGCACAACTTGGAGGAGGCACTCCACCTTCCACCCTTTGCCCCCTCGGATATCGTGCGCACAGCCTGCAGTCGACCAGACG
The DNA here is from genome assembly GCA_003182015.1 of Tuber magnatum. Taxonomy (NCBI): domain Eukaryota; kingdom Fungi; phylum Ascomycota; class Pezizomycetes; order Pezizales; family Tuberaceae; genus Tuber; species Tuber magnatum. The sequence goes on from PYWC01000112.1 coordinate 250,486, forward strand.
GCAGCAACATATAATGTGTTGCAAGCAGGTCTCCCAAGATTCCACTTTGCTAGACTCCACACAACTACGCAACAGTTTGCCCATGACGTCTGGGCCTCAAGGTGAGGCCGGAGGGGTATGATAGGAACAATGTCTCCAATTTGCAGCCTCTTCGGAGCTATGTAGCTCGCCCAATAGCATCTCCTGGAACCCCAGATTCCAGTATTATGCATGGTTTCGTGTGACAAACATTCCGGTCATTTTTCTCAAGCTCCCCGCGGGAGTTCGTATTGAAAGGTAGGGTAACTCAGGACTCTGGACAGGGTAACCCAAGCGCCATGGCAGGGTAACCCAAGCGCCATGGCAGGGTAACCTGATCCTGAGGGTAGTGCTGGAGTGAAAACTTCTTCGTATCGGTGCCTTACTAGTGGCTAACAGTCAAGACACCTGATGAACCAGACTATCTATAACACCCTACCTATATGTATTGGTCCCGACGTGATCCCGGAAGGTGCTATGAGCCGTAAATCTATATACCATTTACCACTCTCGGAGATCTGGTGTTTTTCGCAGGATATGCTGGTCCTGCAGTGCTCCCATGGGTGCTACCCATGACCACTATCTCGGATCGACCTTACCTGCATTAGATATCATGCTTTTAGTGCCTCTACAGTTCCCTTACAGAGCCTATAGGGTTGGGGACATGTTTGGGTTTGATAGGTGTAAAACTCTCCCAGTTACCGCCGCACCACCTGGGACTACCTTTGGGACCCCTACAGTTAACTCCTATCCACTCCATCAGGTTTGGTTTGTTTTACTTCAAACAACTTGGAGGAGGTACTCTACCTTCTACCCTATGCTCGCTTA
>PYWC01000112.1:301980-345646 GCA_003182015.1 Tuber magnatum
CCGGGCCATCGGGTCTCCGTAGGTCAAGTACTCACTTGCCTGCCGGTTCCTACCAGTTCGCCTCCGGGCTACCTGTATGGGTGTAGGTTCCGGCTGCCATAGCTCACGTATGCTGGGTCGTTACACCTGAAGAGGGGAGTGATTTTCTGCCACAGTTGTTTTTTCACCCTGAACCCTGGATTGGGAGATTGGAATGGGACATCTTGTGACCACAGGTGTAGTAAGTGTGCCAAGGATTTTGGCTCCAGTCTTCCTTTTCGAGTCAACTGCAGGTAGTGATAAAACAGGACCAGGAATACTTAAGTATTGTGAAGGCAACAACCACCGGTGACAAAGAGTGTAATGTGTGCGGGCCGGGCCCTAGTCACATAGCAATACGATAGAAGCAGATGGCTTCTTGATCAACAAGAAGCGAGCGCTGCTTACTAAAGGAGTCTTCGAATGGAGTGTAATAGGAGATCAAAGAAGTAACCGCTCAACCAAGTATATTAAGAATACTCTCTGTCGAAGTATCCTGTTTCCATCGTGGAAATCCATGGTCTTTAAATACAACATATCGCTAATCTCCAGTCTGAGCGATATTCCAAAACACAGTATATATCAACCAATAGCACACAAAACAATACAAGTATCAGGCGATACTGTGAACTAAACACAACACATTGTGTATATCAACCGATAACACACGAAACAATACAAGTATCAAACAATACTGTGAAACCAAACATAAAACATTCTGTGTATCAACTGATAGCATACAAAACAATACAAGTATCAAACGATACTGTAAAACCAAACATAAAACATTCCATGTATCAACCAATAGCACACGAAACAATACCAGTCTCAAACGATACTGTGAAACCAAAGATAAAACATAAACCATAAAACAACCTAGTACCTGTACCAGTTACAAAGAGGTTGACTGACACTTCACGACAGAAATGGGCTTACCCCTGTACAAGAACAGGTGGTACGTTCCTAAGGGTTAGAATCTGAAGTAGACAATCATGGTGGCTGAATATGAGTTGCGAAATTGCGGGACACTGCGGGACTTATAAAACCAGCAGCAGGGTTAGGGCTAACCTCTATCGGCCTAAGATGGATGAGAAGATCACAGACTACATGTGAACATATGATGTGTGGCAAAGAAATAAGTCCATCAGGCAGAAGAAGTTTGGTCTGCAGGAACATATTGATGTTCCCATTCAGCCTTGGACAGTGATTTCAACAGACTTCATTGCAGCTCTGCCAGAGTCAGAAGGGTATACTAAGATCTGGGTCATTAGGGACAGAGTTTCGAAAATGGCATACTTCATACCCCTGACCACAGAGGTACTGATCAAGGAGCTTGCCTTGATATGCCGGAAGAAAGTTTGGTGGCTTCAGGGACTCCGGAAGTCAATGATCTCTGACCGAGATAGCCAATTCACATCCAAGTTGTAGATGAGTCTGATGCACTTGTTGCAAGTGAAACTAAATGTTTCGACTACATTCCACTCCGGGAGTGACAGGCAAACCAAGAGGATTAATCCGACAATGGAGCAGTACTTGTATACACACTGCTCCTACCAACAGGTTAATTGGGTTTCACAACCACCTCTTGCAGAGTATACATACAACACCACAACACCGGAATCCATCAAGTTGTCACCATTTGAGATCAATTGCGGGTTTAACTCTGGGGCAAACTAGTCAGGTACAGTGTTTGCTAATCACGGGATACATCCAAGAAGTGAGCTGTTGGTTCAGGAATGGGAAGGAACTTGGTAAGAGATAGAGAAATGATTCTGCGGGCACAGGAAAGACAGCAGAAATGGCAGGACCAAAAAGGATTGCCACTACTAGACTACATGACCAGGGACAATGTTGCCACAGGGCGGGCGAAGGAAGCGGACCAAGTGGGGTTGAACCAAAAGAATATCTACATGAGGCATCCGATGGGGAAGCTGGACCGCGGGGTGTTTGGCCCTTTTGTAGTCAAATGTTGAGTGGGTACCGGAGCATATGAACTACTATTGCCCACTAGATGAAGTATCTACCCAGTTGTCCATGTCATATTGCTAGAACTATATCGCCAGGATCCGGGATCGGATAGGGTCGAGGAGGTGCCTGTCGCGGAACTTGTGGACCATGAGTCAAGTTACATTATTGATGCTTTTGCGAAAGGTCTATGGTACGGGGGAGCAAAGGCAAAGTTCCCGTCATGCTTGGTCCAGTACCTGGTTTAGGGGGAAGGCCATCGAGCTGAGGAGAACCAATGGGAGTGCTATGAGATTCAAGAAGGGACCGGCTTACCGGCCATTCTGGATTTCGACCAAAGGTATCCGCCCAAGACCAGGGAGTATAGGGTTTTGGGGAATTGGGTCATGGAAATAAAGGACAATGCTAACAGTGTGGGATGAACTGTTGAGAAGAGGGAAGTGATGTAAGAATCCAGCATACATGAGCTGTGGCAGCCAGAACCTACACCCATACAGGCAGCCAGGAGGCGAACTGGCAGGAACGGTCAGGCAAGTAAGTGCTTGGCCTATGGAGGGCTGATGGCCCGGGCCCCGAGATGAACAGAATTAGCTGGCAGGGTACTTAGGTTCCTGGCTGCACCCAGGAGCAGTGTCAGCATACTTAGGAACCTCTGAAGGGCCAGTTACTCAGCCATGCCGGGAAACTGGAGAAAGGTCAGAAGTGTCTATCTCCGGCAACGCAATGGACAGGGTAACAGGATAAAGTCATTGTGTCCACTGGACAAGGTTACCCTAGCCTCAAGATCAGGGCACCCTGCCATGGGGCTCAGGTTACCCGGTCCAAAGTCCTGACTTACCCTACCTCTCAATACAATGTAACTTGGGGAGTTTGTGAAAAATGACCAGAATATTGGTTACTTGAAGCCATGCATAACACTGGAATCTGGAGTTTCAGGAGATGCCATTGGGCTAGCTATGCAGCTCCAAAGAAGCTGTAAATCGGAAACATTATTCCGATTATATCCCTCCAGCCTGGCCTTGAGGCCCGGAGGTCATGGGAAAATGGTTGTGTAGTTGTGTGCAGTCTAGCCAACAGGAATCTTTGCAGACCTCCTTGCAACACCATATACCTCGCTGCCCTCTGGTCCATCCTAAGCTGTTCGCAGGATATACAAGGGGGCATAGGCTGGACGGTGGAGTACCTCCCCCAAGTTGTTTGGAGTAAAACGGACCAAAACCAATGAAGTTGATGGGAGTTAACTGTGGGGGTCCTGACGGTAGTCCCAGGTAGTGCTGTGGCAACTGCGAGAGTTTTACACCTACTAAGCCTGCAAGTGTTCCCAACGCCATAGGCTTTGCGAGGGAAGTGCAGAGACACTAAGAGCATGATTCCTACGACAGGTAAGGTGGCTCTGCATTAGTGGTCATGGGTAGTGCCTATTGGACCACTACTGGATCAGTGTATCCTGCGGATGACACCGGAAGTCCGAGAATCATAAATAGTAGATAGATAAACCGCCCATAGTAGCTTCTAGGGTCATGTAGAGATTAATGCATATGGGAAGGGTGTCATAGATAGTCCAGTTCATGAGGTGTCTTGACTGTTAGCCACTGGTAAAACACCGATATAAAGAGGTTTTCACTCCAGTTGGCAAAATGGCAATGCGTCGCAGAAATGATAACCACATAAGAGGAACACTAACCATTGTGTATTGACAGCTGCATGGCAGATGCGTACGCCCGGAGACATATCGGACCACCCTTAGTGGAGAACGGTGTGCTTGAAAAGTTGGAGTAAACCAATGTGGGAGCTTTTGGCATAAGATAAAACCACTTGAAAGTCTATGCGAGAACTCTCCTACTCCAACAATCAATCCTCTCGAGACCTTAATTGAGTGAAGCGTCAGGCTTAACAATATTAAGTTTTACTATTTCCTTTACATTTACATTTGTGTGATCGTGTGGCGATAAGTTTGAAGTTGTTCAGTGTAGTCACAACCTTAGGATCCATCTTCCTAGGCATGCCCTCATTACACCATGGTAGGCCAGTGACAAAATCTCTATAGATATGTTCCCTGGGCTTGTCAGGGACAGGGAGAGGACAAGGCATACCAAAGGGGGCATAGCCCGATGTGTGGCTCCTTTGATCTATATAATAGCTTTTTATAAAAGGACCTATACCTTGATGCATGTCAGGCCAGTTAAAACCACAGGTAATGAATTTGTGCATTTTGATTCTACCGCAGTACCCTGCAGCAGGTTGGCGATGAGTTTTTTGAATTTGTTCCAGTCACAATGCTTGGTGGAAAGGGACCTATAGGGAGTCACAAAACAGTAGCTGGTTCCCCTTCCTACAGCATTCCCCAAGGGAGATGAGATGGGAATGTCAGTTACCTTGATCTAATATCTTCAGAATCTGTATAGGGGTTGGGTCAGCATTATATGCCTCCTGCCAAAGATCTTCCAGGGCAGACGCTTCAGTAGACAGTATGATGTTGGCCAAGCAACCTATGGTATGGGGCTGCAAGACTACCTGTATCTGGTGTTCTTGCCATTACTCTTCTTCTTCCTCCGTTAACCCTTGTATCCTGCCCAATACATCTGCTTTCCCATTGGGCCTTCCTAGCAGGAATTCAATATTGTAGTCAAATTGGGTAAGGAATTCCAACCACTGGGCTTGTCTCGAGTTGAAGAGTCACTTGGTGGTAAAGTGCTTCATGTTGGAATGGGCAGTCAGGATCTTGACCTTATAGCCTATAAGGTAGGATCTCTATTTCCTGAAAGCATGGACTACAGCCATGAGTTCCTTGTCGTATATGTCAGAGTTGCATGTAGCTATTGTATACTTAGCAGAATAGAAGGCTGCCAGGTAGAGTACTTCCTTCTCGTCGTATTGTGACGTGATATCAATGGACACAAAGCCTGAAGCATCTATTTCGATAATCATGCCCTTGAAGAAATCAAAATGGGCCAGGACCAGAGTGGTAGTAAAGGGAGTTTTGAGTGTCTCAAAAGCCTGCTGGCATTCAGCGGTCCAGACAAATGGTTACTTCTTTTTGGTAAGAGCGATGAGAGGTTGGGCGAGTTGGGAATAGAGATTGAAAAATTGACAATAGGAGTTTCTGAATTCCAGGAAACCATGCACGTCCCATACGTGCTGAGGAACAGGCCAGGCAATGGTGGTTTCTATCTTGGCATTGGTCATGTGGATTCCTTAAGTAATGATGATAAATCTGAGGTACACGACTTGGACTATATGGAATTCATACCTTTAGGGTGGGACCTTTAGTTTGGTATCAACCAGGGCTTGCAGGACCCCACGGACCTGCCTCACATGCTCCTCTTCAGTTTTAGTATAAATGAAAATGTCGTCTAAATAGTCAATACTGTAGTGGTCTAAGCCACGGTGTAGGGCATTATTGATATACGTCTGAAAGGTAGTAGAAGTATGGGTGAGGCCAAATGGCATGCTTTTGGACTCATACAAAGCATATCATATATGGAAGGTGGTTTTCCACTCTTCCTCTTTCTTCATACGGATCAGATTGTACACCACTCAGATATTCTGGTTGGTGAACATTTTGGTCTTTAAGATTGCACTAAATGTTTCTATTAAGAGTGATAAAGTGTTACTGTCCTTGATCGTCCCACTGTTCAGAGCCTGATAGTTTATGCACAATCGCAATGATACCTCCTTCTTCTTGATAAACACTATGGGAGATACCACCAGTGATGTAGAGGGCCAGATGAAGTCCTTTTTGAGAATTTCGTCCAGCTAACCCACCAGTGTCTCTAGCTCTGGGGGGGGCAAGTTGTATAGTGGCCCAAAAGGAGGTCTAAAACCTAGTAGCTAGAGAATGGTTTAGTCATCTGGTTGGTGTAGGGGCAACTGGTTGTGTTTCTTTTCCAGGAATAGTAGCATAAAATCAGAGTATTCCGGTAGGACAATATCCTGGACTTCTTCTTCCTGGAGTATGTTGTAATCCAGGGCTTATTCAACTCCATAGGCTTTAAGGAAAGGAGGTATCTCCTCTTCTACTGCTTCAATGCCAGTCGCATTGGGGATGCAGTTTTCTAGACAATAGTCAGATTTGAACATAGTGGTGTTGCTTGTGAAGCAGATAGTCTCATGATCTTGTTTTAGCTATAGGATACCTAGGGTCAAGGGGTATAGACCCAGTTTGGTGATAAAGACCGGTAGGGCTTCTAGGTGGTCATTGATCTTCAGCTCTATCTTGGTCAGGTGAGTAATAGCACTGGAGCAGATTGGCCTGCTATTTATTACTACTAGGGGAATTGTTTCTTTTACCTCAGACCAGGGGAGGTAGTGGCAGCAAGCAAAGTCTTTCTCTATGAATGTATATTTAGTGGCTCCGAAGTCGATGAGACTGTGGGAATGGATGACGTTTTGGTTGTCTATAATGTCACAGGTAATCACCAACTGGTTATCTTCAATTCCAGTTTCTATTTGATCCAAGGACAAACCAGATATAGATAAACAAGGCAAGGACTTCACATGTCCCATGTTACTGTCGTGTTCTGCAACTGGGATGAGTAGTTTTCTCACTGTTTAGATTCTGGCTAGGTACCTTTTGGGACTAAGAAAGGTTCAAATAGTGGGGTGGCAGTGGCCTGCATGCAGCGGGGTCTTTGTTTGTGCACTGTCTGGCCATATGTCTATGACTGCCACAGTATAGGTATTGTTCTCTTCCCATCCTGTTATCCTGCTGTGCTTTGGTCAGGGTTTGTTGTCCTGTGGAGAGGTCCATAGGTCTGAGCCTCTATCCATGGTAGTGGTGGTAGTGGGAGCAAGAGTGGTGGAGCTAGGCTCCGTAGCCATGGGGGTGCACTATGAGGAGGAGGAGGAGGAGCCCTTATTGTGGGCTGCATGGGCCCAAATAGTGTTGTCCAATCTTTTTAACAAGTTGCTATAGGCTGTCAGTTGTGTTCGTTACGGGCCGTCTGGGTTCCCGCTCCCATTCCCCGCGCTGCCCCAGTCTACGGCCCGGGGCGGGGCCTTTTTTATTCATCTCATGCCCCTCTCCCTGTTCGGGACCATGCCCCATTTAGGGCCCTGGACAGGGCCCCATCTATTAATTATCCATGGATGGCACCCTGCATTTTTTGCTATTCCCCATCCAGGTCCAAACGAGCCTTTGCCGTACCTCCAATTTTATTGCTTACAGTGAGCAGTAACTACCCTTTGGAGATCAGACGCCCTATTTCAGGATATGCACAAAACCATTTACATAACCGGTATACTAAAAATTCCTCAGTATATTATACGCGCAGTACTAGTATATGCTCAGTGCTATCGAACGCACAGCACTATGATACACACAGCGCTATTATATGCACAGCGCTATCATACGCACAAAATCATATGGTCAGTGGTTTTCCACACAACTGTTTTCAAAATCATACGCACTCTAGATAATCTTATCTACCATATTGGTTTATTGATCGCGTAGCTTACAGTATTGTCAGCGATGAGTGTTTATCAACTAGGACAATGGCCACGCAAATAGAGTGAAAACTGGTGTGAATAGAAATGTTTGGATTAGTGATACAAAACAGGTAGAAATCATGTACCATTGCCCATTTCGCTCAAGCGGCCACGAAGGCCGTGAAATGCAAAAACACCCACAAAAGAAAAGAAACACCGGAGAGATAATCCCTAGATGGGCCCAAAGCCCAGCAATCCCACCAGCCTCAGCACCAATCCCACTCCACCTATCCCACTAACCCACGCTCCACTAATCCTATCAGCCCCAGCACCAATCCCTCTCCACCAATCCCACTTGCCCCCACTCTACCAATCACAGCTTTCCCCCCTCCAATCCCAGACTCCCGGACCACTACCCACTCCAAGACCCTCCTGCAGTCCAACCTCTCCAACGAGTAGGGCGCAAGGGGGTGGTATTACTCCTCCCGCCGGTTATATGTCTAGGGCAATTGTTACCCCCACCCCAGGTTAGACCATGGGCACTGGACAGCTCACCTCGACCACAAGGCAAAGCCTCACCAGCGTCGCCCCCGCCATCCCTATCCTGACTGCCCTCCCCATCCATCTCCTTCTCATCCCCGTTCCCATCCGCGTTCGCATTATTTCCCCCCCATCATTGCCACCGTCATCACCGTCGTTACCGTCATTACCGCCATTTCCCCCAGTTTCCCAGGCTTCGCTTAGGAAGCACTGAGGCCCACTAGGGCCAGGCCGATCATCGCCGTTGTTATCATCATCATTGTTGTTTTTTGGGGGCGGGGGGTTGGCAGGACCGGCTGGCGCGTTCTCATGCTGCCTCTGCTCCTCCTGGGTTGCCCGATCAGGCTTCCCAGCTATGACGTTCAAAACCTCCTGGAGTAACCTCAGGTCCGAGACCAGGAGGGTAACCCGATGAGGATGCGCTGCGCCCAGGGCTCGAGCTATGAAGAATTAGTAAATCATATAAACTTATTCGGATAGGACTCAGAGCTCAACTTACCAGCCATCTTCATGACTAGGTGTTCCTCCGGCGCCACCTGAAGGCATTCAACAGCCGACCTTTGCTAACGCAACCACTACTGGAGAGGGAGGTTGGAGACAATATCCTGGCAGGGATGGTAAAACAGGGCATTTGGGATCAGGTATCCCTTATCATGGTGTAACGGGGGCACCCTTAGGAAGATGGATCCCAAGGTTGCGACCGCACCAAACAACTTCAAACTTGTCGCCAAAAGTTTATGCAGATGTAAGAGTAAAGTAAACGGTAAAACTTAATATCGTTAAGCCTGATGCTTCACTCAATTAAGGTCTTGAGAGGATTGATTGTGGGAGTAGGAGAGTTCTCGCATAGACTTTCAGGTAGTTTTATCTTATGCCAGAAACTCCCCCATCAGTTTACTCCAACCATTCGAGCACACCCTTCTCCGCTAAGGGTGGTCCAACACGTCTCCTGGCACACCCTTCAGGCATGCATGTGTCGACACACTCTAGTCAGCGTTCACCTTATACGGTTATCGTTTCTGCAGTGCATTTCCATTTTGCCCGCCGGGGTGAAAACCTCTGCGCATCGGCGTCTTGCCAGTGGCTGACAGTCAAGGCACCACATGAACTAGACTATCTATGAAACCCTTCCCATATGCATTGATCACTACTTGACTCCAGAGGCTGCCATGAGCGGTTTATCTGTTTACTATTTACGGGTCTTGGGCTTTCAGTGTCATACACACGGCCCGGTAGTCCTCGAGTGATCCAATGGGCGCTACCCAGGACCACTACCTCGGATCTACCTTACCTGTGGTAGGAATCATGCTTTTAGTGTCTCTGCACTTCTCTTTTGGAGCCTATAGCTTTGGGGACATTTTTGGGTTTGGTAGGTGTAAAACTCTCCCCGTCGCCACAGCACCACCCGGGATTACCTTAGGGACCCGCACGGTTAACATCCGTTGACTCCGCCAGTCTTGGTCCATTTCACTCCAAACAACTTGGAGGAGGTACCCCACCTTCCACCCTATGCCTCCTTTTATCTCTTCCAAACAGCCTGCGGTCGACCGGACGACAGCGATGTATATGGCGTTGCAAGCATATCTGCAAAGATTCCTCTTTGCCAGACTGCACACAACCATACAACCGTTTGCTCATGATGTCCGGGCCTCACGGCAGGGCCGAAGGGGTATGATAGGAATAATGTTTTCAATTTACAGCTTTATCGAAGCTATGTAGCGCACCCAATAGCATCCCCTGGAACCCCAGATTCCAGTATCATGCCTGGCTCCGCGTGACAAACATTCTGGTCAATTTTCCCAAACTCGTGGAGTGACTTCACATTGCAAGGTAGGGTAACTCAGAACTCTGGACAGGGTAACCCAAGCCCCAAGGCAGGGTAACCTGATCCCGAGGGTAGGGTAACCATGTCCAGCGGACAAGATAACTTTTCCCTGTTACTCTGTCGATCCCATCGCCGGCGATAGACCTTTCTGACCTGTCTCCAGTTGCCAGGCCTAGCTGAGCAACTGCCCCTTCGGAAGTCCCTAAGTACGCTGATACCGCTCCTGGGTGTATCCCGGTACCTAAGTTCCTGACTAGCCAATTCTGTTCATTCTCGCAGCCAGGGCTATCGGGTCTCTGTAGGTCCAGTACTTACGTGCTTGCCGGTTCCTATCAGTTCGCCTCCTGGCTACTTGTATGGGTATATGTTCCGTTTGCCATAGCCCATGTATGTTGGGTCGTTACATCACTCCCCTCTTCTCACAGGTCTGTCCCGGACCGTTAGCATCGTCTCTTATTCCCACGACTCGATTCCCCCAACACCCTATGGTCCTTCGGCTTGGACGGATATCTTTGGTGGAAATGCAGAATGGCCTGTAAGCCTGTCCCTTCCAGCATCTCATAGGGCTCCCATGAGTTCTCCTCAGCCCCGTAGCCTTCCCATGAAACCAGGTCCTGGACGAAGCGTGACAGAAACTTTGCCTTCACTCCTCCATACCATCGCCTGTCCACAACAGCTTCGATAACGTAACTGGGCTCTTTATCTACAAGTTCCGTGGTAGGGGCTTCCCTTACTCTACCGACTTCCAGATCCTTACAATAGGGTTCGAGCAACGTGACATTGAAAACCGGGTGGAGGCTTCACCTAGCGGGCGGTTGGAGTTTGTAGGCCCAGTTACCTACCTGACGTTTGACCACGGAAGCTCCAAACATCCGGTGGTCCAGCTTCCCTATTGGACGCTTCGTGCGGATGTTTTTTCGGTTGAACATCACGCGGTCCGCTTTCTTTGCCCGCCCGGCAGCCACATCCTCCAGGGTAACATAGGCCGGTGCTGGCAACCTTTTCTGGCCATGCCATTTCCGTTGCGTTGCCTGTGCCCGTTGGATCGTTTCTCGAATCTCTGCCCTGGTTCCTTCCCTTTCCGTAACCAGGAGCTCCCTACTAGGGTGTATTCATTGGTTATCAGATGTGATACCTGACCAGATGGGCCTTGGGTTGAACCCATAGTTGATCTCGAAAGGTGACGACCCGGTGGATTTTGATGTCGAGGTGTTGTACGCATACTCCGCAAGGGGTAACAGCGAAACCCAATCATCTTGTTGGTGGGAACAGTAACTACGCAAGTACTGCTCCAGTGTCTGATTAACCGTCACGGTCTGCCCATCAGTCTCCGGGTGGAATGCAGTCGAAACGTTTCGTTTCACTTGCAACAAGTGCATTAGACTCACTGAGAACTTGAATGTGAAATGGCTATCTCAATCGGAGATTATTGACTCTGGGAGTCCATGATGGCACCAAACTTCCTTCAGGAATATCAAGGCAAGCTCCTTGATAGGTACCTCTGTGGTCAGGGGTATGAAATGGCACATTTTCGAGAATCTGTCCACTATGACCCAGACCTTGGTATACCCTTCGGACTCCGGTAGCACTACGATTAAATCCATTGAAATCGCCGTCCACGGCTGCATAGGAACATCAATAGATTCCAGCAGCCCGAACTTCTTGTGCCTGATGGATTTGTTTCTTTGGCATGCATCACATGTCCGCACATAGTCGGTGATGTGCTCATCCATCTTAGGCCAATAGAAGTTAGCCCTAACCCTGGCAATGGTCTTGTAAGTCCCGAAGTGTCCCGCGATTGGGGCGTCATGTTCTGCCTGCATGATTGTCTGCTTCAGATTCTGACCCTTGGGAACATACCACGTGTTCTTGTACAGGAGCAAGCCCCTTTCCGACGTGAAATGTTGGTCGGCCTCTTTGTCCGCGGCAGCTGTTGCCTTCAGGATTGTTAAGTACTCCTGGTCTTCGGTTATCGCTGCCCGCAGTTGATCTAAAAAGGAAGACCAGAGCCGAAATCCTTGGCACACCTGCAACACTTGTAGTTACTAGATGTCCCGTTCCTGGCTCCCAACCCACTCTCCGGGGCAAAAAAACGACTGTGGTGGAAAATCACTCCCCCCTTCAGGGCGGCAGTCCCTACGCCGCGACAAAGCATCTGCCTTCTTATTCAACCGTTCTTCTCGGTAAACCACCTTGGAGTTAAACGGTTGTAGGAATTCTGCCCAGCGGAGCTGCCTTCGGTTAAGGACCTTGGTACTATTGAAGTACTCCCAATTCTTATGATCCATATAGATCACCAACTGGTCCGTTACCGAGCATAGCAAATGATCCCATTCTTTGAACGCCCCCACGATGGCCATCATTTCCTTGTCATGGACATCATAATTAATCTCCGCTGGGTGAAACTTCCTACTATGATAGGCCACTGGATGCCATCTCTCATCTCCACAGAACTGGGAGAGAGCTGCTCCTAATACAAAGTCACTAGCGTCGGTTTCCAGCCAGGTTGGCCGTTCAGGGTCAAAATGTGCCAGGATGGGTTTGGACATGAACGCTTCCTTCAAATGGTTGAAGGCCTGCTCACATGCAGGTGTCCATTCCCATCGCACATCCTTCTCTGTCAAGTCCGTCAGAGGTTTCGCTACCTTGTCAAACCCTTCTATGAGCCGACAATAGAAGTTGGCAAAGCCCATAAAGCTGTGAACATCGACGACGCATGTGGGAGGAGCCCAATCTCTTATTGTCTGCACCTTCTCCGGCAACATAGAGATCCCCATATCGGAGATCTTGTATCTGAGGAATTCAACCTCCCGTTGGTGGAAGCTGGACTTCTTCATGCTTACATATAGTCTAGCTTTCCGCAATTTGTCCATCACAAGCCCCACCATTGCGACGTGCTCCTCCATAGTTTCGTAGTAGATCAGGATCTCATCCATGTACGCGACGACTCTTTTGCCCATGAGATCCCGCAAGACCTCATTTATCATGCTCTAGAAAGTTGCCAGGACATTACACAACCCAAACGGGATCACTGTGTATTCATACAGTCCATATCTGCACCTGAAGGCCATCTTCCATTCCGCACTTTCTGCCATCCTTAGAAGGTAGTGGCCGTTCTTCAAGTCCAACTTAGTGAACACAGGGGCTTTTCCTAACCTATCTCGCAGTTCATTCATCAATCGTAGAGGATACTTGCTCTTCACCGTGATTTTGTTCCGCCCTAGGTAATCTATTACCAGTGTTAATGTACCATCTGGTTTTGGCATGAAGAGGATAGGGGCTGCTGCTGAGGAACTGGATCGCCGTTACGTTCCCATTCGCAACATGTTATTGAGATATTTCCTGAGTGCCTTAAGCTCCTTTTCTGATAATGGATAGATAGGCCCCAATGGAGATTGAGTTCCAGGTTGCAACCCGATCGTATGGTCATGCTTCGCGTGCTCCGGTAATGCCTCAACCGTTCTTGACTGAAGATATCCCCATAGTCCTTATACTCAGGGAGTAGCTTAACCGTAATGTCGGCACCTTCCTCATCGGAGCATTGCACAATTCCCAACAGGTACACATTACTAGGGTCTTCGGCGAGTAATTCTTCATCGGTCATGAACACTAACTGCCCCTGCTCTGCCAGGCAGTTAGCCTTGCAGAAATCTGAGCGCCAGGTTACTGATCCGGTCTCTCAATCTATGTCAGGGTTATGGTCTCTCAACCAAGAGATAGGTAGGTATCCATCCACCTTGGTGTCGGGCATATCTGCGACTTCAAACGGCATCTCATTGTGATGGTCGCCTATCCTCATTTCTAAGAACTTGGTATAGTGTAGACCTGACCCTGGAATGTGATTACCACTTGCGTCGCTTATCGGCACGTGTACCTTTCATCGTACTCAAGGTCCCTGAGTCTGCTTAACCTATCGGCTACTAAGCACCGGCCCAGTAGCTCCACTATCGAGTAGCAGGAGTGCTTCCGCGCTAGCCACTCTAGCTCCTATCTTCCAGTCTATCTTGACCAACAGGTGGATAGACTTAGTATGACGAGGCAAGTTGTCACGCTTCTGCCTCTTCGCTGGTCTGAGTGACTTAGTCATCTTGGCTTAGTAATTCCATTTAGTCTCTTGCCGTTCGACACAAGGGCGGCTACAATGGGTCGGTAAATGTTAAGGGATTGGGATTCGTCTTTTTATCAATAAGTAGTGTGTTTACTATCACCCCAGCATGATTTCGGGTACTGAACCCTCCTCAGGTAAACGTGAAAATAGCATCATTTATTTGATTAAGCCCAGCCTGAACCAATCCCGCTTGTACTAAAAGTAACAATTTTTTCCCCAGGTGGGTACAAGTCCGCTGTTGGACCCGTTCCAAGTGAAGCAGCCTTGCTTCCCCAATGTCAAGCATCTCCTGGAGCAGGACCTCACCCAGCCTCAACCGAAATAATGTCCTACGACTTGCCCATCCAGCTATGGAAATCCGGAAAGAAATACTTATAACTAGAACAAAGGAAATAGGCAGAAACCCAACAAAGGAGAAATAGCCCGGTCCACCGCGCACGGCCCGCAACGTCTACCTACCCACACAACCTGGGTGTAGTCAGTATCAGGGTCATTTATGCGGTAGAAGGTTAGATACCCATCTCCGAAGCCACCTCCGTGGCTCATGTCCATCTACCCCTCAGAGGTCTATGGCTGTGGGTTAATAAGGTTACACATTAACCAGAATGGGTTCTTGCCTATTCCGATCCATCTGTATCAACCTCCATAATCTGAGGTGATACCTGGGGGACTTCAAGTATCTTTGACGAGCAAGCCAGAGGTGGGGCTTCAATGCGCTGCAGGCGCTTTTCTGTCCCTGTAGGCTCGCTTACTGGGGCTGACCGTTTCAACACACAAGCCTGTTTGGATGAACTAACGACTGGGGACGTGGCAGTACACTTCCTCCAAAAGTGACCACTTTGTCCACACTTGGTGCACTGGTTGTGCTTTCTCCGAGGTTTGGTCAAAGTCGACGGGATTTGCTAATGCACTATTGTATACTCAGAAGTCGCCGGCTTTGACTGTTTCCCCACATTGAAATTAGTAGGTTTGACAGACCTCTGGTTTGATCTGCCCAAAACCTGTTCCTCCTTCCTAAATGCTCCGGAAGTCGATGACCTATCGTCCTTTTTTTCCGTTGGCTGAGACCATTGGACGGGATGGATAACCCTGTTACTGAACCGGGTATTGTCTTCCAGCGTTTGTCCAACTTTCCGCAGAAGATCAAGGTAGTCATTCAAGTGGGTTGGATGGGGCTGCTTGAGTGCCCATGCATTCTGAACTTCCTGGGTAATCCCCGACCGTACCTTGTCTCGTACCTGTACTGGATCTGGATAGCTAAGCTTATACAGGTAGTCAATTATCTTGTCCAGGTACTCATCAATGTGATGTGGCTTTATCACTAGGTCTCGCAACACAAGCAGGGATCGGTCTCGGTCCTCTTGGTCACCGCCGAAACTTCATTCCAGTTGTTCCAGGAATCCTTTCCACGTTCTCAATGGGTTACTGTTGTTAACAGGAATGCCAGTACGCTTGGCGGCCTCTTTGTTGATGCGTGAGTGTAGCCCACGATACCATGTTCGGGCGGTACCTTCTACGAGGGGGATCACCAGGTTTACCTTGTCCATATCAGTCAACCTGCACCCCGCAAAGTATTCGAACTTGACCTCTACCAACGTTAGGAAGCTTGCAAGTTCGGTAACCTTTCCCTTGAACGGCCGAATACCGCTCAGCCTCTGGGGCTTCTTCTGCCCCTGCCTGGGGGATGGCTGTGAGGTCGATCTGCTCTGGAATTCCCGCTGCAGCTTCTTCACACGGCAGTCCCACCGTCGTTTCTTCTCATCACTCGGATCATCCTTGCGAGCGCCGAGGACGCGAGTCAAATCAGGGAGAGAATCGGCATCATCATCATCCGAACTGTCGTGGTCGGAGTCCCCAGGATCTCCTCCCGCTCCGGTTGCACGACCTTCAGGAGGCACATTTCCATCACCACCATCTCCGGTGTTTCCGCCTGGTGTCTCCTGTGGTCTATCATACCCATCAAACCGTTCCTCCTGGCCATCCTGATTCCCATCCTCCGGTGGGTTAGCCCCTGATAGTACTGATGCTGGTGGTGGAACAGGGCATTGCCCACTCTTAGGAGTTGGATTAGCCGCCACCCGAGTTATCCGCAGAAATGCCTGTAGCTCTGGGCAGCTCAGGGGTTGCATCGGGGGGCCAACGTGCCTCCATGAGCCACAATACCCACATGTTGGCCGTCCATCTCCTTCCTTCTGCCTTTTTCGATGCCTTACGGGGGTCCATTGTTCCTTCCTGTACCCATATGTATGGTAATGAATCCACCCCATACGAGTTTCTTCCAATTTGCAGCCCGACAGGCAAAACTCGTCCTGGCTGTCCGACTCGCCACTCATGATTGTGGGGAGCACGGAAGGAGGAGTCGGTTTCGAAGGGGCAGAGGGAATCAGGGATGCCAAAGGAACGGAGTGAGCAGGTCTCCCCGGTCCGGGGATCGGAGTCCCCCGTGATGGAGCCATAGGTACTCGCTCTTCCTGGCGCCTTACCTGTTTGAAAAATCCAGCTGATACCACGCGCAGCAGTTGGAACCCTGGGGTAGCTGATACTGCTGGCGGAAAGGCTGTAGCAGGAAAGGTATCAGGGGCGGGCAATAAGACAGGCAACAGTGTGGTTCTTGGGCAGCGATGTGAGGTACGGGAGTTGCAACAGACAGTGTTGCACGAGGGTTAGCAGGAGCAGGGGTCGGCCGAGGAGTAGGGTCGGGTGTATCTGGTGCCGTGATACCCTTTGGCTTCGACGTCCTTTTCTTAACCAGGCGCCCATCGGTTGATCCAATCGCCAGACTTCCTGAACGACTACGGGCGATCAAGGAGGGGACAGACAGAGAGCCTGTTGATGCTCTTGTGAAGGAAAGAGTATAGCTGTAGCCTTCACCCTTGAGGCTCTCCAACATCCATATTCCCACGGGGCTTAGGTACGCCCTCCACTGTTCATCCTGGGCTCTCGTAGCCAGTTCCATCCCGAAGTTCTCCGGCTTCGTGTGGAAGAGTGGGAGTGGGGGCGCCACCTCTAACATCAGTACGTCATTCTCAGCATCAATACTATAACCACCTGTGAAGATCCTTTCCAGCGCTGCCATACAATCCTTCAATGCCTTCTGGTCTCTTAACATCTGCAGGTATGCCTCCTGCTGTACTTTCATCGATTCCACCACTGCGGTAGTGATTTGTTTACGGAATACCTGCTGCTGCTGGGCATTCCAGTTCTTTAGTTCCCGCTTGACGTGCTCAAGCGACTTGGATACCTCCCGGACGATATAAGGTTCGACAAACTCGCGACAGAACTCGCTAAATCGTACCCCTTGCGGCGGGGGAGGGACCATGTTGTGGACAAAGGCGGAGTCTTGAAAGAACGAAAGCGCTGCAGCGCGAGGGCCTGTAACCATAAGGTCAACAGATTCATCAGGTACCTAAATAGGGGCGGCTTCCAGAAGCAATTGGTGACCGTCCGAGACAATACCGCGGACATCCGCGAAAACCGACACACGAAATATATTGGTGGCGTTCTCGTCAAGGTCAAGGTCTGAATCCGAGTTGGATTCCATTGTAGCTCTAGGTTCGGTACTAGCCATTGCGCTTTCCCCCCTGGGCTACTGGTTCCAGACAAGCTTACCACTATTCACGCAAGGTCAGTGCCGAAGGTCGCAAACAATTAATCAGGGGAGGAGTTATGCAAGGAGCTCGCTTACTGATATACTGTAATGGGGGAACCCTTAGGAAGATGGATCTCAAGGTTGCGACCGTTCCAAACAACTTCAAACTTATCGCCAAGAGTTCACACAGATGTAAGACTAAAGTAAACGGTAGAACTTAATATTCTTAAGCGTGACGCTTCACTCAATTAAGGTCTCCAGAGGATTGATTGTTGGAGTAGGAGAGTTCTCGCATAGACTTTCAGGTAGTTTTATCTTGTGCCAGAAACTCCCCATCAGTTTACTCCAACCATTCGAGTACACCCTTCTCCGCTAAGGGTGGTCCGACACGTCTCCTAGTACACCCTTCAGGTAGGCATATGTCGACACACTCTAGTCGGCGTTCACCTTATGCAGTTATCGTTTCTGCGGTGCATTCCCATTTTGCCCGCCGGAGTGAAAACATCTATGCATCGGTGTCTTGCCGGTGGCTAACCGTCAAGGCAGCGCATGAACCAGACTATCTATGACACCCTTCCCATATGCATTGATCTCTGCTTGACTCCGGAGGCTACCGTGAGCAGTTTATCTATTTACTATTTACGGGTCTCGGGCTTCTGGTGTCTTCCACAGGGCCCGGTAATCCTAGAGTGATCCAATGGGCGCTACCCAGGACCACTACCTCGGATCTACCTTACCTGTGGTAGGAATCATGCTTTTAGTGTCTCTGCACTTCCCTTGCAGAGCCTATAGCGTTGGGGACATTTTCGGGTGTGGTAGGTGTAAAACTCTCCCAGTCGCCCCAGCACCACCCATGACTACCTTCGCGACCCCCACGGTTAACACCCATTAACTCCGTCAGCTTTGGTCCGTTTTACTCCGAACAACTTGGAGGAGGTACTCCGCCTTCGATCCTATGCCCCCTTGTATATCCTGCGAACAGCCTACAGTCGACCGGCCAGCGGCGACGTATACGGCGTTGCAAGCGTGTCTGCAAAGATTCCTCTTTGCTAGACTGCACACAACTACACAACCATTCGCTCATGATGTCCGGGCCTCAAGGCGGGGCCGGAGGGGTATGATAGGAATAATGTCTTCAATTTACAGCTTCATTGAAGCTATGTAGCTCGCCCAATAGCATCTGCCGGAACCCCAGATTCCAGTATCATGCCTGGCTCCGCATGACAAGCATTCAGGTCAATTTTCCCCATCTCCCGGACGGACTTCCTATTGAAAGATACGGTAACTCAGGACTCTGGACAGGGTAACCCAAGCCCCAAGGCAGGGTAACCTGATCCCGAGGGTAGGGTAACCTTGTCCAGTGGACAAGTTATCTTTTCCCTGTTACTCTGTCTATCCCGTGGCCGGTGATAGACCTTTCTGTCCTGTCTCCAGTTACCCGGCCTAGCTGAGCAACTGACCTTTCGGAAGTCTTTAACTACGCGGACACCGCTCCTGGGTGTATCCAGGTACCTAAGTTCCTGACTAGCCGGTTCTGTTCATTCTCGGAGCCCGGGCCGTCGGGTCTCCGTAGGTCAAGTACTTACGTGCTTGCCAGTTCCTATCAGTTCGCGTCCTGGCTGCCTGTATGGGGATAGGTTCTATTTGCCATAGCTCATGTATGCTGGGTCATTACACACAGCAATACTTGACAATTTCAGCTATCGGCAACCTTCCCACGGGGTATCAATCCGGGTGCTGCACTCCACCCACAACCGGGCCGGCTTTCTTCTGGCCCAGAAATCCTCGTTGGAGGCCCCCAATTACCACCCCATTCGATCCTGAGATGCTTTCCCTTGGCTTGCTTTTTGCAGGCATCGGGATATTTTCCTTGGCTTTTTGGTTTTTTGGTTTTTTGGTTTTTTGGTTTTTTGTTGGTTGCGAGTGGGTTTTGCGGAATTTGTTTTTTTGGGTGGAGAGTTAAAGATGCGTGGCACAGGAGAGTGAGGAGCAGGTAGGTGAGGAGGTTGGATGGGGAGGCGGGTGAGGAGGTTCTTGTCAAGAACGTTAGAGTTTTTACTCAGAGCAAGAGTGTGTGATTAGTGTTAGTAGGGCAAGGTGACTCGCGGATACAAAGTAAGCGTACGTGCGTGCATCCCAAATCTCTGTGTATGTGTCCATATACGTGCATATGCGTTTGTTTGCGTATGTGTCCTGTCATTTCTCCAATGAACAAGTAGTGATATTAGTGCTGGCTGAAGGAAGAACTTCGTCAGAAGAGAGGAAGGCCTGAAGATATACCAATGGGGATTCATACTCTCTACCTATCAAGGTACCTTGTCAAACAAATCAAGTTCCCTGTAGCTTAAGCATATTTTGATTTATGAACGATGATGCCTGACTGGAACAATGTTACGGTAAAAGGTGGGTAGAGCAATATACCGTTGAATTGTGCATTGAACAAGTTTGAGTAAGACTGTAACCAAATAATTGTTGAGACAAACATTGTACTATTCTTTTTACGTAGAATTGCCTTGCAAATTGTGTATGAAAGATTGTATGTGTACAAAGATATATCTTTCCTCTTGGAGTATCTAGCGTACAATCATAATTACTAAATGATATCAGTAGGCAGCATATACCAATGTCAGTTATTTCAAAATGTGATTTAACCTAGGTCAAACACACAGTCCGCTTTAGTATTATTCTATCTACCAATAATACCATAGTATAAGCACTTAGCTGAGGCTTTAGGGTAATTGTACTTACAATTTATTTAGTGGGGTGATTTGTTGGTGGGGCAGGGTTGGCTTTAGACACGTTTCCATTTCTGGAGATTTTCAAGTTTTCAACAATGTACCCCTTCTCTTTTCCCTTTATAACACGAGATAAACTGCCCCTTTCCCCTCAAAACCCTCTAACACCACACAAATTAGCCGTCACCTAACTCGCACCGTACTGGATTAGCAAAAAAACATTCTAAAAAATACCTTCCACCACACCACCTCTACTCCCACTCTTCACATACCAATTCTACCACACCCACTCTCTATCCACTCTATCCTACCACTTTATCGCCCTCTCCATGCCCCAACTTCCTAAAGCTGTTCTGTGCCTAAATTATTTTTCCAAAATCATACGCACCCATATGCACAAATCATATAGCCAAATCATATGCAGAAATCATAAGTATAAATCATATGCACAAGCTAACAAGCGAATAGAACACACCTCAATGCCGTCTGCGTAGAAGTGGAAACTGCTTCCAGCAGGAGTTCTAGGTCACTTGTCGAACCAAGAAACCAGCTGCCGGAATGGGCACTGAGCGAATCTTACTCTGCTCAAGACCGCCTTCGAACGTGCTGGGGCCAACAGGGGAAACCATCTGAAACAATGTCAAGTGTTAGTGCAGAGCTTTCCAGACCACCTCACTCTTCGCGACAATGTCAAAGCTGAGGTAGACTAAGATATTATGGTTGAGGAAAATGAAATCCTGGAGCTGGAATAGAGAGCGATCCGGGCAGATTAGGGGCAATACTATCGGAACCAGTTTGATGAACGCTGTTTGCTAGTTGCTGACCCGCCAATCCCGATCGAAGTCACTACCGGCTAACCGTCAAGGCAGCGCATGAACCAGACTATCTATGACACCCTTCCCATATGCATTGATCTCTGCTTGACTCCGGAGGCTACCGTGAGCAGTTTATCTATTTACNCCTAGGCTCCCTTATATATCCTGCGAACGGCTTACAGTCAACCGGACAGCACCCCCCGTTTGTCCCCCCCAGTACCTCCCCAACTCTCTCCCCCTCATGTCGGCATATGTGAGCAGACTCGCCAGTTTCAAGCAAGGACGACGGAAGGAATCAGGAGTATGGCACCCTTACTATCTCGCTGCAGCAGGGCATCCGTTTCGATCCCCCTATCCCTAGCATCTACCTTAGGAAGTGCTAGTACAGTGCAACAACTCACCCCAAAATAGACAAGGCTCAAGATTGGACTCGGGAGAAAGAGCTCTGATGTGAATCTTACACAGTCTGGTATGTTATCTTGATTGTCTTAACTCCAGCTAAATAATTGCCAAGTTCTATCAGTGACATCTGTACTAACGTTTCAGGTTATTTTAGCTCTCCCCAATCCCTCGATATCTACTGCCGCCGAAGACTGCACTTCTGACTTTCGGCTGATTGAGTGCAATCTGGAGCAGAATTTGGCCATGTCAGTCCATGAGGAGGAGCTGAATGAAGAAGGTAGACCTTTGATTGATTGCGTAAAGCGTATCGAGTGGCTATTGCCCAATGCTGAGGTCTATGAGAAGTGGGAATAGGATAAAAAGGATGGAGATATCGACTTTGTCAATCTCTGCAGTTCTGTGGGCGAGAAGCGTAATGGCTGAGAAGACTCTGATGGGGTCTACGGGGAAGACAAGTGGGATCCGGAGCAGAAGGTGGAGGAGGAGGAGGCGGAGGAGGGGGGGGAGGAGGAACAGCTATCCTAGACATTTATTAAGTCGAAGGACGGGGATATCAACATGATAGAAATGCAGGATTCAGACGAGAATCGGTTCTGCGCCAGCACACAGGAGATTGGAGAGTGCCTGCTTGGACAGGCTATGACCCCCAAGGACTTCTTTTCAAGTCCAGAAGACCGGCAAGGCAGCATCGTGCATATTGTTAGCAAGAGGAAGCGGTTCCTGGCTGGCAATGCTCGCCTAACTGTTGATTTTGAGGCCACCACGCGGAAAGACGCTGTGGAGCAAGGAATTAATCTTGAAGAGATGTATGAGATCGACTGCAGGATGGACCGACTTGCGCTACTCAACATGGCCAACATGCGGTTCAAAAAGCGCATGAAACAGGAGCCCCTGGGAATAACTTTTTTTCATTTGCGATCTGGTCCTCCTTTTTCCTCTTTGTTCATCCCCTGCCTTCCCGGTGGCCCATTCCCTCTGCCTTCCTCTTCGCCCGTTCCCCCTGCCTCAATCAAGAGTGCCCCCCCTATGTCCTGTACATTAACCCCTTGTTACATTCTCAGCTCGTTAAAAATTACCTTTTGTAGATAATAATAGGCACATTGCGTGAAGCTGCTTTTGTCACATAATGCGTTATATCGGAAGCTGCTATGGTTCATACATACAGAGTAATATGTCGTTATATATGCTGTGGCCAACTAGCTAGGCCAAAACCCATAGACCCAAAACCCTATGCCTATATTCATACACCTTAAGCCATACGTCTAAAGATGTATGCTCAAAGCATGCGGATAAAAATAGATGCCCAAAGACACGCACCCAGGAACACACGCACAAAGACATAAACACAAAGGCATAGGCACAAAAATGGCATACGCACAAAGATATATACCCAAAACCACATTCCTGAAACCTGAGGACCCAATTCATACTAAATTTGTGAGCACCAAGGTGCTACTCAGATCCAACATTTCCATATACTAGTGTAATTACAGAATCCAAGTGAGCAAGCTAAGCCTGTGTATTTCTTTAGACAAGCTAGTTGTAACTGGGGCACCCCTAGGAAGATGGATCCCAATGTTGCGACCGCACCGAACTACTTCAAAAGTATCGCCAAAGGTTTACCCAGATGTAAGAGTAAAGTAAACGGTAAAACTTAATATTGTTAAGCGTGACCCTTCACTCAATTAAGGTCTCGAGAGGATTGATGGTTGGAGTAGGAGAGTTCTCCAATAGACTTTCAGGTAGTTTTATCTTATGCCAGAAACTCCCCCATCAGTTTACTCCAACCATTCGAGTACACCCTTCTCAGCTAAGCGTGGTCCAACACATCTCCTGGCACACCCTTCGGGCATGCATGTGTTGACACAGTCTGGTCGGCATTCACCTTATGCAGTTATCGTTTCTGCAGTGCATTTCCATTCTGCCCGCCGGAGTGAAAACTTCTGCACATCGGTGTCTTGCCAGTGGCTAACAGTCAAGGCACCTCATGAACTAGACTATCTATGACATCCTTCCCATATGCATTGATCCCTACTTGACTCCGGAGGGTGCCGTGAGCAGTTTATCTATTTACTATTTACGGGTCTTGGGCTTCCGGTGTCTTCCACAGGGCATGGTAGTCCGGGAGTGATCCAATGGGCGCTAGCCATGACCACCACCACCTCGGATCTACCTTACCAGAGGCAGGAATCATGCTTTTAGCGTCTCTGCACTTCCCTTTCAGAGCCTATAGCGTTGGGAGCACGTTCAGGCTGTGTAGGTGTAAAACTCTCCCAGTCACTCCGGCACCACCCAGGACTACCTTCGGGACCCCCACGGTTAACATCCATTAACTCTGTCAGCTTTGGTCTGTTTTACTCCGAACAACTTGGAGAAGGTCCTCCACCCTCCACCCTAGGCTCCCTTATATATCCTGCGAACGGCTTACAGTCAACCGGACAGCAGCGACGTATACATTGTTGCAAGCATGTCTGCAACGATTCCTCTTTGCTAGACTGCATACAACTACACAACCGTTTGCCCATGACGTCCGGGCCTCAAGGCGGGGCCGGAGGGGTATGACAGGAATAATGTCTTCAATTTACAGGTTCCTCGAAGCTACGTAGCTCGCCCAATAGCATCCCCCAGAACCCCAGATTCCAGTATCACGCATGGCTTCAAGTGACAACCATTCCAGTCAATTTTCCTGAACTCCCCGCAGGACTTCGTATTGAAAGGTAGGGTAACTCAGGACTCTGGGCAGGGTAACCCAAGCCCCAAGGCAGGGTAACCTGATCCTGAGGGTAGGGTAACCTTGTCCAGTGGAAAAGTTCACTTTTCCCGGTTACCCTGTCTATCCCGTCGCCGGTGATAGACCTGTCTGACCTGTCTCCAGTTACCCGGCCGGGCTGAGCAACTGCCCCTTCATAGGTCCCTAAGTACGCTGACAACGCTGCCGCATGTATCCAGGTACATGACTCCCTGACCAGCCAATTCTATTCATTCTCGGAGCCCGGGCGATCGGGTCTCTATAGGTCAAGTATTTGTTTGCCAGCCGGTTCCTATCAGTTTGCCTCCTGGCTGCCTGTATGGGTATAGGTTCCGTTTGCCATAGCTCATGTATGCTGGGTCGTTACATCACTCCCCTCTTCTCCACGGTCTGTCCCGGACCGTTAGCGTCGTCTCTTATTCCCACGACTCGATTCCCCCAAGACCCTATGGTCCCTGGGCATGGACGGATATCTTTGGTGGAAATCCCGAATGGCCTGTAGGCCTGTCCCTTCTAGGATCTCATAGGGCTCCCATGAATTCTCCTCAGCCCCATAGCCTTCCCATGAAACCAGGTACTGGACAAAGCATGATGGAAACCTCGC
Source organism: Tuber magnatum (assembly GCA_003182015.1). Lineage (NCBI taxonomy): Eukaryota > Fungi > Ascomycota > Pezizomycetes > Pezizales > Tuberaceae > Tuber > Tuber magnatum. Next base: position 326,758 of record PYWC01000112.1, read on the forward strand.
CTTCGCTCCTCCGTACCATCGACTGTCCACAACAGCTACGATAACGTAACTGGGCTCGTTGTCTACAAGTTCCATGGTAGGGGCTTCCTTTACCCTACTTGCTTCTGGATCCTCGCAATAGGGTTCGAGCAACGCGACATTGAAAACTGGGTGGATGCTCTATCTAGTGGGCAGCTGGATTTCATAGGCTCAGTTACCCACCCGACTCTTGACCACGAAAGGCCCAAACACCCAGTGATCCAGCTTCTCCATTGAACGCTTCTTGCAGATCTTTTTTCGGTTCAACATCACGTGGTCCGCTTTCTTTGCCCGCCCAGCAGCCTGATCCTCCAGGGTGACGTAGTCCGCTGATGGCAAGCTTTTCTGGGCCTGCCATTTCCGTCGCATTGCCTGTGGCCGTTGGATCGTTTCTCGAATCTCTGCCCAGGTTCCTTCCCATTCCTTAACCAAGATCTCTCTACTAGCCTGTATTCCCTGGTAATCAGACGCGATACCCGACCAGTTTGTCCTTGGGTTAAACCCATAGTTGATCTCAAAAGGTAACAACCTGGTGGATTCTGAGGTTGAGGTGTTATATCTATACTCTGCAAGGGGTAACAGGGAAACGCAATAATCTGGTTGGTAGGAACAGTAACTACGCAAGCACTGCCCCAGTATGTGATTAACCCTCTCGGTCTGCCCATAAGTCTCAGGGTGGAATGCAGTCGAAACGTTTAGTTTTACTTGCAACAAGTGCATTAGACTCATCCAGAACTTGGATGTGAATCGGCTATCTCGATAGGAGATGATTGAATAAGGAAGTCCATGAAGACACCCAACTTCCTTCAGGAATATCAAGGCAAGCTCCTTGATAGGTACCTCCGTGGTCCGGGGTATCAAATGGGACATTTTCGAGAATCTGTCCACTATGACCCAGATCTTGGTATACCCTGAGAACTCTGGCAGCGCTACAATGAAATCCATTGAAATCGCTGTCCACGGCTGCATAGGAACATCAATAGGTTCCAGCAGCCCGAACTTCTGGTGCCTGATGGATTTATTTCTTTGGCACGCATCACATGTCCATACATAGTCAGTGATGTGCTCATCCATCATAGGCCAATAGAAGTTAGCCCTAACCCTGCCAATGGTCTTGTAAGTCCCGAAGTGTCCCGCGATTCGGGAGTTATGTTCTGCCTTTCATGATTGTCTGCTTCAGATTCTGACCCTTGGGAACATACCACCTGTTCTTGTACAGGGGTAAGGCCTTTTCCGTCGTAAAATGTCGGTCGACCTCTTTGTTATCGGCAGCTGTTGCTTACAGGATACTTAAGTACTCCTGGTCTTCACTTATCGCTACCCGCAGTGGATCCAAAAAGGAAGACTGCAGCCGAAACCCTTGACACACCTGAAACACTTGTGGTCGCAAGATGTCCCATTCCCCGCTCCCCACCCACTGTCTGGGGCGAAAAAACGACTGTGGCGCAAAATCACTCCCCCTTCAGGGCGGTAGTCCCTACGCCGTGACAAAGCATCTGTGGTCTGATTCAGCCATCCTTCTCGGTAAATCACCTTGAAGTTAAACGGTTGCAGGAACCCAGCCCAGCGGTGCTGCCTTCGGTTAAGGACCTTGGTACTATTGAAGTACTCCAAATTCCTCTGATCCATATAGATCACCAACTGGTCCCTTACCGAGCGCAGCAAATGATCCCATTCTTTAAATGCCGCCACGATGGCCGTCATTTCCTTGTCATGGACATCATAAATAATCTCCGCTGGGTGAAACTTCCTACTATGATAGGCCACTGGATACCAACTCTCATCTTAACAGAACTGGGAGAGAACGGCTCCTAATGCAAAGTCACTGCCGTCGGTTTCCAGCCGGGTTGGCCATTCAGGGTCGAAATGTGCTAGGATAGGTTTGGACGTGAACTCTTCCTTCAAATGGTTGAAGGCCTGCTCACAAGCAGGTGTCCATTCCCATCGGACATCCTTCTTTGTCAAGTCCATTAGAGGTTTCCCTCCCTTTCTCAATCCTTCTATCAACCGACGATAGAAGTTGGCAAAGCCCATAAAGCTTTGAATGTCATGGATGCATGTTGGAGGAGCCCAATCTCTGATTGTCTGCACCTTCTCCGACACCATAGAGATCCTCATATCAGAGATCTTGTATCCGAGGAATTCAACCTCCCGTTGGTGGGAGCTGGACTTCTTCATACTTACACACAGTCTAGCTTTCTGCAATTTTTCCATCACACGCCTCACCATTGCGATGTGCTCTTCCATAGTTTCAGAGCAGATCAGGATGTCATCCATGTATGTGATGACTTCTTCGTCCATGAGATCACGAAAGACCTCATTTATCAAGCTTTGGAAAGTTGCCGGGACATTACACAACCGGAACGGCATGACCGTGTATTCATACAGTCCATATCTGCACCGGAAGGCCGTCTTCCATTCCTCACCTTCTGCCATCCTCAGCAGGTAGTAGCCGTTCTTTAAGTCCAACTTGGTGAACAGGACGGCTTTTCTGAACCTATCTCGCAGCTCATTCATCAGCGGTAGGGGATACTTGCTCTTCACGGTGATTTTTTTCACCCCTCGGTAATCTATTCCTAGTCTTAATGTACCATCCGGTTTTGGCACGAAGAGGATAAGGGCTGCTGCTGAGGAACTGGATCGCCCTAGCTTTCCCATTCGGACCATGTCATTGAGATATTCCCGGAGTGCCTTAAGCTCCATTTCCGATAACGGATTGATAGGCCCAAACGGAGGTTGAGTTCCAGGTTGCAACTCGATTGTATGGTCATACTTCGCGTGCTGCGGTAATGCCTCAATCCGTTCTTGACTAAAGATATCACCATGGTCCTTATACTCGGAGAGTAGCTTAACCGTAATGTCGGCACCTTCCTCATCGGAGAATTGCACAATTCCCAATAGGTACACATTACTAGGGTCCTCGGCTAGTAACCCTTCATCGGCCACGAATACTAACNTGAGCGCCAGGTTAGTGATCCTATCTTCTCATCTATGTCCAAACTATGGTCCTTCAGCCAAACCATAGGCAGGTACCCATCCACCTTACTCTCGGGCATATCCGTGACCTCACAGCACATCTCAGTATGGTGGTCGCCTATTTCCATCTCCAATGATTCGGTATAGTGCAGACCTGACCCAGGAATGTGATTACTACTCATCTCGCTTATCGGCATGTCTACCTTTCGTCATACACCAGGTTCCTGAGTCTGCTTAACCCATCCCCTGCTGAGCACCGGCCAAGTAGCTCTGCCAGCGAGTAGCAGGACCGCTTTTACACTTTGCTGTCTAGCTCCTATCTTCCAGTCTAACTTTAACCGCGGCTGGATAGACTTGGTATGACGAGGCAAGTTGTCACTCTTCTGCCCTTTCGCTTGTCTAGGGGACTTAGTCATCTTGGCTTAGCCAACCTTTCAGTCTCTTGCCTTTCGACACAAGAGTGGCAATAACGAGTCAGTAAACATTCAGGGATTGGGATTCATCTTTATCAATAGCCCCAGTCTTTACTATCATGCCAGCATGATTTTGGGTACTAAACCCGGCTAAGGTAAACTTGGAAATAATCCTGTTTATTGGATCAAGTCCTGGCAGAACCAATTCCGCTTGTTCCAAATATAAGAAATTGCCCCGAGGTGGGTAGAGGTCCACTGTCAGACCAGTTCCAAGCGAAGCATCCTTGCTTCCCCAATGTCGAGTCTCTCCACTAGCACGACCTCACCCAGCCTTAATGGAAATAAGGTCCTATGACTTGCCCATCCTGCTAAGGAAATCCTGAAAAAAATATGTATAACTAGAACCAAGGAAATAACCTGCAACCCAACAAAGGAGAGATAACGCAATTCACCGTGCACAGCCTGCAACATCTATCAGCCCACACCACCTGGATGCAGCCAGTATCCGGGTTGTTCTTACAGTAGAGGGGTACTTACCCATCCCAGCAGCCACTTCTGGGGTTTCTCCCCATCCATCCCTCTTGGGTCTATGGATACGGGTTCATAAGGTTACACCCTAAGCAGAATGGGTTCTTACCTATTCCGAGCCGTTAGTATCAACCACCATGATCTCAGTTGATACCTGGTGGACTACGAGTATCTTTGACGATGAAGCCGGAGGGGGCGCTTCAATGCGCTTTAGTCGCTTCTCCGTTCCTGTGGGCTCGCTGACCGGGGCTGACCGTTTTAACCCACGAGCCTGTTTGGAGGAACTAACTACTGGGGCAGCCATGGTACACTTTCTCCAGAAGTGTCCTGTTTGCCCGCACTTAGTGCACTGGTTGTGCTTTCTCCGAGGTTCGGTCAAAGTTGACAGGATTTCCTTATGCGCTATTGCATACTCAGAAGTCGCCGGCTTGGCCTGTTTCCCCGCGTTGAAATTAGTGGGTTTGGCAGACCTCTGGTTTGGTCTGCTGGACCCTTTCTCCTTCTTCTTGAACCTGCCCGATGTCGCGGGTCTATCCTCCCTTTTCTCAGTGCATTGAGACTGGGGGGCTGGGTGGATGACGCGGTTGCTGAACCTGTTGTTGTCCTCCAGCATGTGCCCAACCTTCCGGAGCAGATCAAGGTACTCATTCAGGTCAGACGGATGGGGCTCCTTAAGTGCCCACGCATTCCGAACATCCTGTGTGATGCCTGATCAAACCTTGTCTTGTACCTGTACTGGATCTGTATAGCTCAGCTTATACATATAATCTATTATCTTATTCAGGTACTCATCGATGTGATGGGGCTTCATCACAAGGTCTTGCCACTCGAGAAGGGATCGATCTCGCTCGGCCTGGTCTCCGCGGAAACTTCGTTCCAGTCGTTCTCGGAACCCTTTCCACGTTCGCAAGGGGTCGCTGTCTTTGACAGAGATGCTAGTGCGCTTGGCGGCTTCCTCCTTAATGTCCCCATACAACCCCAGATCCCATGCCCGGGCGGAGTCTGCAAGAAGAGGGATCACCAAGTTTACCTTATCCATATCGGTTAACTTGCAATCCGTAAAGTATTCAAATTTAACCTCTACTAAGGTCAAGAAGCTCACGAGTTCTGTAACTTTGCCCTTTAATGGAGGGATGCCACTCAGCTTCTCCGGCTTCTTCTGCCCGTGTCTTGGTGTTGGCCTAGAAGCTGAACCAGTACCCCTCAGGGCTCTCGCCAACCTCTTGGGCCGGCGATCCCACGGTCGTTTCCTCTCATTGCTCCCGTCACCCTCGCGAGCACCAAGGAAGGGGGTCAAATCCGGGAGAGAATCTCCATTATCATCATCGTCATCCGAGCTGTCATGGTCAGAGTCCCCTGGATCTCCGCCTGCTCCCACCGTACCACCCCCAGGTAGGGCATTTCCGTCCCCACTACCTCCGGTGTTCCCCTCTTGGGATTCCCGGGGTCTATCGTACCCATCAAACCGTTCCCCCTGGCCATCCTGGTGACCATTCTCCAGGGGGTTAGCCCCTGATGGTCCTGACGCCGGTGGTGGAACAGGGTGTCACCCACTCTCGGGAGTTGGGTTGGGTACCGTCTAGGTTATCCACAGAAAAGACTGCAACTCTGGAAGACACGAGGGTTGCATCGGGGGGCCAGCATGCCTCCATGACCCACAGTACCCACATGTTGGTCGTCCTTCTCCTTCTTTCTGCCTCCTTCTATGCCTCACCGGGGTCTGCGGTCCCTTCCTACACCCATAGGAGTGGTAATGAATCCACCCCATCCGGGTCTCTTCCCACTTACAGCCCGATAGACAGAACTTGTCTTGGCTGTCCGAATCGCCACTTGTGATGGTGGGGAGACCAGCGGGAAGACTTGGCTTCGAGGGTGCCATGGGGACGACCGGTGCCCAAGGAACGGAGCGAGCAGGCATCCCAGGTCTGGGCATTGGAGTCCCTTGTGATAGAGCCATGGGTGTTCGCTCCTCCTGGCGTCTTACCTGTTCGAAGAATCCAGTTGGTGCTGCGTGCAGTGGCCGAAACCCTGGGGTAGCCAATACTGCTGGTGGGAATCCTGTGGCAGGGAAGGTATCTGGAGCGGGCAACGAAACTGGCAGAGGTGTGAGTCTTGCTGCAGCGATGGGAGGTACGGGAGTTGCAACTGAAGGTGTTGCAGGGGAAATGTTTGGAGCCGGGGTCGGACGAGGAGTAGGATCCGGTGTATGTGGTGCCGTAATATGCTTCGGTTTGGACGTCCTTTTCGTTATTCGACATCCATCAGTTGGCCTGACCGTTGGGCTGCCTGACCTACTGTGGGCAATTGAGGGGGGGACCGACAGGGAGCCTGTAGATGCTCTGGAGAAGGAGGAGGTATAACTGTGGCCCTCAGCTTTCGGGCTTTCCAACATCCGTATACCGATTGGGCTCAAGTATGCCCTCTACTGGTCGTGTCTGGCTCTCATGACCAACTTCATATCGAAATTCTTGCGCTTGATATGGACGAGCACGAGTGGGGGCGTGACCTCTAACATCTGTATATCATTCTCAGCATCAATACTATACCCTCCCTCAAAAGGCTTTTCCAGGGCTGCCATCCGAGTCTTCAATGCCTGCTGATCTCTTATCATCCACAGGGATGCCTCCTGCTGCACCTTCATCCATTCCACCGCTGCTGTAGTGATCTGTGTCTGGAACACCTGCTGCTGCTGGTTGTTACAGTTCTTCAGTTCCCGCTTCGCTTCCTCAATGGACTTAGCAACTTCCCGGATGATGTAAGATTCGACAAATTCGCAGGAGAACTCGCTAAGGGGAAGTCCTTGCGGCGAGGGAGGGAGCATGTTGTGGACTATGGTAGGGTCTTGGAAAAATGAGAGCGCCAGGGCGCGAGGCTCTGTAATCAGGAGGTCAAGACATTCAGCAGGTAACTGATTAGGAGCGGCCTCCAAGACCAGCTAGTGGGCGTCCCAGTTGATACCACGAACATCCGCAAAAACCGGCGCACAAAAAGTGTTGGCGGTGTTCTTGTCAAGGTCGAGGTCTGAATCTGAGTTGGATTCCATTCTGGTTTGAAGTTCGGTACTAGCCATTGCTCTTTCCACCCTGGGCTACTTGTTCTAGACAAGGTTACCAGTATTCACGCAAGGTCAGTGCCAAAGGTCCGAAACAATTGATAAGGAGAGGAGTTAAGCGAGGAGCTCACTTAACGATATACTATAACGGGGGCACCCCTAGGAAGATGGATCCCAAGGTTGCGACCGCACTGAACAACTTCAAACTTATCGCTAAAAGTTCCCACAGATGTAAGAGTAAAGTAAACGGTAAAACTTAGTCTCATTAAGCCTGACGCTTCACTCAATTAAGGTCTCGAGAGGATTGATTGTTGCTGTAGGAGAGTTCTCACATAGACTTTCAGGTAGTTTTTATCTTATGCCCGAAATTCCCCCATCAGTTTACTCCAACCATTTGGGTACACCCTTCTCAACCAAGGGTGGTCCAACACGTCTCCTGGCACACCCTGCGGGCATGCATGTGTTGACACACTCTAGTCAGCATTCACCTTATGCGGTTATCGTTTCTGCGGTGGATTTCTATTTTGCCTGCCAGAGTGAAGGCTTCTGCGTATCGGTGTCTTGCCAGTGGCTAACAGTCAAGGCACCTCATGAACTAGACTATCTATGACACCCTTCCCATATGCATTGATCTCTGCTTGACTCTGGAGGCTACCGTGAGCGGTTTATCTAGTTACTTTTTACGGGTCTCGGGCTTCTGGGGTCTTCCGCAGGGCATAGTAGTCCGGCAGTGATCCCATGGGCGCTCCCCATGACCACTACCTCGGATCTACCTTACCTGTGGTAGAAATCATGCTTTTAGTGTCTCTGTACTTCCCTTTTAGAGCCTATAGCGTTGGGAGCAGGTTCAGGCTTCGCAGGTGTAAAACTCTCCCAGTCACCCCGCCACCACCCGGGACTACCTTCAGGACCCCCATGGTTAACACCTGTTAACCCTGTCAGCTTTGGTCCATTTTACTCCAAACAACTTGGAGGAGGTCCTCCGCCTTCCACCCTATGCCCCCTTATATATCCCGCGAACAAGCCACGGGCGACCGGACGGCAGCGACATATACGGTGTTGCAACCATGTCTCCACAGATTCCTCTTCACTAGTCTGCACGCAACTACACAACCGTTTGCCCATGACGTCCGGGCCTCAAGGCAGGGCCGGAGGGGTATGATAGGAATAATGTCTTCAATTTAGAGCTTCCTCGAAGCTACGTAGCTTGCCCAATAGCATCCCGCGGAACCCTAGATTCCAGTATCATGCATGGTCTCGCGTGACAACCATTCCAGCCAATTTTCCCGAACTCCCGGAAGGACTTCATATTGAAAGGTAAGGTAACCGAGGACTCTGGGCAGGGTAACCCAAGCCCCAAGGTAGGGTAACCTGATCCCGAGGGTAGGGTAACCTTCTCCAGCGGACAAGATAACTTTTCCCTGTTACTCTGTCCATCCCGTCGCCGGCGATAGACCTGTCTGACCTGTCTCCAGTTACGTGGCCTAGCTGAGCAACTGCCCCTTCATAAGTCTGTAAGTACACTGACACCGCTCCCGCGTGTATCCAGGTACATAAGGCCCTGACCAGCCAATTCTGTTGACTCTCGGAGCCCGGGCCATCGGGTCTCCATAGGTCAAGTACTTACTTGCCTGCTGGTTCCTCTCAGTTCGCCTCCTGGCTACCTGTATGGGTCTAGGTTCCGTTTGCCATCGCTCATGTATGCTGGGTCGTTACAGTTGCACTACGAAGGCATCAGTTTGACCTTGGCTTCTTGCAATGCTTGCACAATATTCCTGATATCTTTGTGGTACTGCTCCATGTTATCTGAATAGATGAGTATATTGTCTGGATAGACAATACAGCAAATATCTAAGTGTTGGCTGAACCTGGAGTTGATCAACCATTGGAATGTTACTGGTGCATTTGATAATCCAAAGAGTATGACTAAATATTTGAATAGTCCAGATCGTGTCCTAAAAGATATTTTCGATCTGTCTTCTTCACTTACACTTATGGCGTAACATGCATCTTTGATGACCAACTTCATATAGTGTTCAGCCTGTCCTAGTTGGTCCAATGCTTCGTCGATCAATGGCCGAGGGTATTCGTCCTTTAGTGATACTGTGTTCAGTCCCCGCAAGTCTACATGGAGTCTCAGTTTCCCACCTTTCTTATTAACGAATAGGATAGGTGCCCTTACCAAGGCGGACAATGGTCTAATCCAGTGATCCGGATTCTGTTCGAGGTATTCTATTAGTGCTTTCAATTCCTCTTCCTTTAATGGGTAGAGCTTCATAAAAAGTGCTACCTTTGTAATGACCCAGTACACATAAGCTATGGCGGTCGGAACCTACACCCATTCAGGTAGCCTGGGGGCGAACTGGTAGGGACTGGCAGGCAAGTAACTACTTGACCTACGGAGACCCGATGGCCCTGGCTCTGAGAATGAACAGAATTAGGTAGCCAAGTACTTAAGTAACAAGGTACACCTGGGACAGGTGTCAGCGTACTTAGGGACTTCTGAAGGGGCAGTTGCTCAGCTAGGCCGGGTAACTTGAGACAGGTCAGAAATGTCTATCGCCGGCAACGGGATAGTCAGGTTAACAGGGAAAGGTTATCTTGTCCGCTGGACAAGGTTACCATACCCTCTGGATCAGGTCACCCTGCCATGGGGCTTGGGTTGCCCTGCCCAAAGTCCTGAGTTACCCTACCTTTCACTACAAATTCTCTTGGGGAGTTTGGGAAAAATGACCGGAATGTTTGTCATACGAAGCCATGCATAATACTCACGTCTGGGTTCTGGGAGATGCTACTGGGCGGGCTAGGCAGCTCTGAAGATGCTGTAAATTGGAGATGATATTCCTATCATACGGCTCCGGCCCCGCCTGAAGGCCCGGACGTCATGGGTGAACGGTTCCGTGGTTGTGTGCAGTCTAGCAAACTGGAATGCTGGGAGACCTGCTTGCAATACCATATAGATTGCTGCCGTCCAGTCGACCGTAAGCTGTTCGCAGGATATATAAGGGGGCATAGGGCGAAAGGTAGAGTACCTCCTCCAAGTTGCTTGGAGTAAAGCAGACCAAAACTGATGGAGTTAATGGGAGTTATCGGTAGGGTTCCCAAAGGTAGTCCCGGGTAGTGCCGCGGCAGCTGGGAGAGTGTTACACCTACCAAGCCCGAAAGTGTCCCCAACATCATAGGCCCCGAAAGGGAGGTGCAGAGACACCACAAGCATGATTCCTACCACAGGTAAGGTGGGTCTGAGGTAGTGGTCATGGGTGGGGCCCATTGGACCCCTTCCTGATAAGCATACCCTGCGGAAGACACCGGAAGCTCAAGAACCATAAATTGTAGATAGATAAATGCTCACGGTAGTGTCCGTGGCCAAGTAGAGATCAATGTACCTGGGAAGGGTGTCATAGATAGTCTACTTCATGTGGTGTCTTCACTGTTAGCTACTGGCAAGATGCCGATGCCCAGAAGTTTTCACTCTGGTGGGCAAAATGGAAATGCACTGCAGAAATGATAACCACATAAGGTGAATGCCAACCAGAGTGTGTTGATACATGCATGCCCGAAGGGTGTGTCAGGAGACGTGTCGGACTGCCCTTAGTGGAGAAGGGTGTACTCGAATGGTTGGAGTAAACTAATGGGGAAGTTTCTGGCATAAGATAAAACTGCCTAAAAGTCTATACGAGAACTCTCATACTTCAACAATCAATCATCTTGAGACCTTGATTGAGTGAAGCATCAGGCTTAACGATATTAAGTTTTACCATTTACCTTACTCTTACATTTGTGTGAACTTTTGGCGCTAAGTTTGACGTTGTTCGGTGTGGTCGTAACCTTGGGATCCATCTTCCTAGGGGTGCCCCTATTACAACCTTTTCTTCCTCTAGCTTGCTCTGGCGATCTTCTCTTTAGTGTTCGGGAAGATCCTTACTTTTATTTTCTTCAAACATGTTACTGTAATCATGATAACCTTCAGGACCAGTTTCCTTAAAGTAATTTTCTTCCTTTTGGCTTCTTCCTTTACCACTAGCTGCATACTGATCTTTGACGCCTCTGTGATGGTTAGTCTGTCTTTTCCTTATCTCATTTGAGGATTCCCATCTGTTCCCCTCTCTGGTACAGTTGACTGAAGGCCTTTGCTGATATGAAAGATATGCTCCTGGGTTTCACTTCAGTCATTTTAATGGAGGTGTCGTCTTCTGGGGCTTCTTGTTGAGTGCTGCCAACTTCTTCCTCCCCTCTTTTTGTCTTGTCCAGGTCCTGCACCTCTCGTGGTTCCTTCGTATCAACATTTCGATGGTTATCTAGTCTTTGCAACCTGCTTTTTCGATTGCATAGTCCTCATCCATCAGGTGTATTAGTAGAACTTGTATCTCGCCCCTATAGTCTGCATCTGCTATTCTGGCCCTTGTGGTAATACTATGTCAAGTGGCCATACCACTGTTAGGAGCGATTTGTGCATAGATGCCTTCAGGATATCCTACTGCAATTCTTGTAATATGGTTATTTGTTCCCTGGTGGGGACCATTGAATCTTTCATGCGGTACAGGTCATGACCTGCAGCCTTTGTGGACCCTCATGTTGGTTTCTTGGTATCTTAGTATAACACTTGTACTCTTATACCTTCATTGTGGGAGATCATTTCTTCATATTTGGTGTCAATGTAGAGGATTGGTGTTTTCCGGTTTTCTCGTATTGCTTGTTCTTTAGTGATCCTTTCTATTATTGGGGAGGTTTCTAGATACAACTGTATACATAGCTCACTGTTGAAGTTCATTTGGCCTTTTTCCTAATCGCTATTCGCATTGCGTCACTTTAGCCCAAGCGGTCCTAGTACAGCATTATGCTTTTGAAAATATGCTACTTGAAACGTTATGGCTTCGTGATGTGACCCTATCTGTATCACTGCTTGCATCATGTGGGTGATTGGTCCTGCTTTGCTCTTCTCTCCATTGACCACATATATGTCTCTTAGTTCCTTGATCTTTTTTAGTGGTAATCCCGAAGTTTTGCTGAAATCTCGGTTGATGAAATTCTCCGCTGCTCATGAATCAAGCCTTGTATTCATCTCCATGGTCTTGTTTGTCCCTGCACAGCTTTCTCTTAATTATAAGATGTTCATTGTGGTTGCAATAACCCTTCATCTTGTTGATCATTGCCTGGTTCTTTTTCTTTGTTGATATATGTATGATGCCTACGGGTTTGTCTCATCTGTCATCCCACGGACCACTTTTTGCTGCGGACTTTATTCATTGAAAGTCTCCTGCCTCTTGGTCCTCTCCATCGCATCCATTTCCTGGATCTTCGTTTCCTTTCATTAGCGACCCGTAATAAAATACCCCTTCAATCCATATCTAAGGTATGCATTTTCTTTTCTTCTGTTCTGGTATTCCTGGTCCAATAGTCTTTGAAACTGTCTTTTCATTCCTCCTGCTGCCTCCAGATCCTTAGAGTCCCTAATTGGCACTGGCCTAGGTGAGCTTGCGGGGTAGTAGGTGCCACTGTTGTTGTATGGCAGGGTCTGTCTGGTTGGTTCTGCTGTTTTGTTTTGCAGGTGTCGAACCAGATTCATCTTGTCTTCCTTATTGATAGTCCATACTAGCAAGTTATTGGCCATTCAGTAGGTATGGTCCCTGTGTTTCCAGGCTTCTTGTAGTTTTTCATTGCTGGCCCCCACTGGATAGCCGTACTCCCTATATTTGTCATGTTCCGCTTCGACCAGTATCATGTGGAACTCATGTCAGAAGTCGGAGAAGTTGTCTTTCTCTTGCCACATCTTTTCCAGCTTGAGTTACCCTGCTTCTTTGGCGTTCCAGTCTCCGAACTGGGTTCGAAGGGTTTCCTTGAACACCTTTCAGGTAGTCCATATTCAGTCTCATCCATCTTCCATATAGGACATTATCCTTTGGCCTAATGCTCTTCTTAAGAGAGACTGTCGATAGTCTATCTTGATCGTATCTTTTCCTTCACCATTGTAGTGGGGGCATCCCTAGAAAGATGGATCACAAGGTTGTGACAGCACCGAACAACTTCAAACTTATCGCCAAAGGTTCACAGAGATGTAAGAGTAAAGTAAATGGTAAAACTTAACATCATTAAGCCTGACGCTTCACTCAATTAATGTCTCGAAAGGATTGATTGTTGGAGTACGAGAGTTCTCGCACAGGTTTTTCAAGTAGTCTTATCTTATAGCAGAAACTCCTCCATCAGTTTACTCTAACTATTCAAGCACACCCTTCTAGGCTAAGGGTCATCCCACACGTCTCCTGGCACACCCGTCCCATATGTGTTGATCTCCACATGACCCTGAAAGCTACAATGAGGGGTTTATCTATCTACTATTTACGATTCTTGGGCTTCCAGTGTCTTCTGCAGGATATGATAGTCTGGGAGTAGTCCAATAGGCACCACCCATGACCACTATCTCAGATCCACCTTACCTCTGGTACGAATCATGCTTTTAATGTCTCTACACTTCTCTTACAGAGCCTATGGCATTGGGGACATGTTCGGGCCTGGTTGGTGTAAAACTCTCCTGGTTGCCCCTGTACTACTCGGGACTATCTTTGGGACCCCCATGGTTAACCCCTATTAACTCTGTCAGCTTTGTTGCATTTTACTCCCAACAACTTGAAGCAGGTACTCCACCTTCCACCCTATGGCCCCTTATATAACCTGTGAACAGCCTATGGTGAACCGGACAGCAGCGACGTATCTGGTGTTGCAAGCATGTCCCCAAAGATCCCTCTTTGCTAGACTGCACACAACTACACCACTGTTTGCCCATGATGTCCGGGCCTCAAGGCGGGGCTGGAGAGGCATGCTGGGAACAGTGTCTCCCATTTACAGCTTCTTCTGAGCTGTGTAGCTCGCCCAATAGCATCTCCCAGAACCCCCGATTATGGTATTATTCCTGGCTTTATGTGACAAACATTGCGGTCATTTTTCCTGTACTCCCAGAGGGACTTCATATTGAAAGGTAGGGTAAGTCAGGACTTTGGACAGTGTAATCTAAGCTCCATGGTGGGGTAACCTGATCCTGAGTGTAGGGTAACCTTGTCCGGTGGACAAGATGACTTTACCCGGTTACCTTATCTATTCTGTTGCCGGAGATAAACACTTCTGACCTTTCTCCTGTTACCCGCCCTAGCTGAGTAACTGCCCCTTCAGAGGGTTCTAAGTATGCTGACACTGCTCCCAGGTGTAGCCAGGTGCCTAAGTACCCTGGCAGCTAATTCTGTTCATCTCAGAGCCCGGGCCATCGGGTCTCCATAGATCGCGTACTTACTTGCCTGCTGGTCCCTGCCAGTTCGCCTCCTGGCTGCCTATATGGTTGTAGGTTCCTGCTACCATAGCTCAGGTCTGCTGGGTCATTACTACCATACTCCATGACCTTGAAGTACTGTTCCAGTTAACTTACGAACTGTTTCTACTTCTCGTAGTCACCTTCGTAGAGGTCCAGATCTCTCACGTTCAGTCTTGATTCTGGGTGGGCATTGATCACCACTAGGAACCTCGTTATCTCATCTTCACTCATCATCTGACCCTGTGTAGTAGGCCCTGTTGGGGGTGCTGGTACTGCTATGCCAGCCATTCTCTTTGGTCATGGCATTCATTCTGGGGAACTACTAGGTGGTGATGTACCTTGGACTGTGACCAGACTTACCACTCTTGAGGGTTGGCTGGGTGCTTCACCTAGCGCATTCTGTATTTATCCTAGATTTAAGTTGTCGTCTGTGAGATCGATATCTCATTTATTGTCTTGTATGACCTCCAGGTGCCTTGCAGTTGCTGTCTTGCTATCATCAGGTATTACAGGAGATCCAACCAAATGTTACAGTTTCCCACTACTCGTAGTACTAGTAACAGGTAATAACCTTCTTCTTGTTTGGAGGTGCGCTACACTGTGGCCAAGAGCTGCTTGAGTCTCTTGGCCATATCTTAGTATACTTAGTGAAGAATCGGTTTCTTACTAGTGCCGAGAGTCTTAGTCTTTATATTGTTAAGTTGATCTGTATAGCAGATAGGTTCTTGACTCTAAGTCTTGCCTGTGTAGTTGAAAGGTTTGGAGCGTAACGGGTTTTGTATTGTAAAGAGTATAAAGTAGTAGATAGGAAATAACGGTAGATGGTTGTAGGAAGAGCTAACCTGTCTGTGAAAACTCGGCCTTTATATAGGCCTCTTCACAGAACCGTAACCCTGCCCTGATCCTCAAGCGATGTCAGGTATGAAATCAATCATAACCTTACATGGCTCAATCCAGTCATGAGAGCAAAATATAAAACAATCCCATGGCCTCTAAATGAGGTCATGTGCAAAACATAAATCAAATACAAACATAAATCGAACTAGCTGACATATAAAGAAGGTCATGCATGAAAGATAAACAAGCCACATGACCTACTAATAATGTCATGTACAAAACATAAACAAGTTATATGACCTACTAATGAGATCATGTGCGAAACCTTAATAAGTCTACCTTGCCAGTACGCCTTACCGGTCAGTCTAGATTCTCCCCATGATGTCAATTGTATGTCATATACAAAATATAGATTTAAACATAAATGAGTCCCATGACCTGCTAACAAGATTATGTGCGTAAAAACATAACTTAGCCCCATGACCTCTAAATGAGATCATGTGTGAAACCTGTTCCTTACTTCCATGACTAGGCTAGTGCTCCTCGAGCCAGATTGTGACAGATTGGGAGCAGAGAAACAGCAATATCATCGGGATATACTAGTGGAATTCAATCCTACAGCATATATGAATAAGGTCCTATTCGAGTGATGTATTAGAAACTATCTTATCCTAGTACTTGGAGGCCAACCTACC
This sequence comes from Tuber magnatum, assembly GCA_003182015.1. Taxonomy (NCBI): domain Eukaryota; kingdom Fungi; phylum Ascomycota; class Pezizomycetes; order Pezizales; family Tuberaceae; genus Tuber; species Tuber magnatum. The sequence continues at coordinate 342,577 of PYWC01000112.1, forward strand.
CTTTTTGCTCTCAATCTAATGGGCTCTCACAAGACCTCAGCAGTGCTCAGCCTCTTCCACTAATACAATATCACCCTCTCCCTCATCCCACCCTCATCCCTAGTGGGTGTACTAGTCTTGTTCAACTCTTAGACATATCAGTAAATAAACCCTTCAAGGAACTAAGGAGGGACCTTACCACTAAGTGGATTTTCCAATTAGAGTTGTTTGCCGAATTTGAAAAATAGACTGTGGGGGATCAGTAGATTATAACTGCGAAATGTATTGGTAATGCTTTCTAGCAGTTTTATAAAGAGAAGGAGCAGGTCACACATCGCGCATTTCGGAAAGTGGGTTTATCACTTCCAATTGATGGCCTGTCTGATCACAAATTAGATATAAAAGGCTTCACAAAATTGGAAATTGGAGATTGGAAGGAGGATTTAACATTACATAATGAGAATGAAGATGTCAGAAATGAGGATGAAGAGAACATTGAATTTGTACATACCTAATCAGACTATAGTTTTCTGACTTTGAGATCACTACTTAACCTTCTGACGTTCAAAAGATTTAATTTTGGCATCATTGCCAGTAGCTTACTGTCTCAGCATATTGCGCCAACACCCCGGACCAGTGAGCCAAGCCCCGATCCCCGATGGTGGATCTACCGAGTAAATACGGTAGTCGCTCTGAAGGTAGGAATACTCCGGGTTGGGTTCGGAGTAGGGGTAGGTAAAATACGTATATTATAATATTATTATACGGTATTTTTCGTCTTAATTTAATACAATACAATACATATGTGCCCTAAAATTCTTACCCAGAAACCCAAGCCCTGAATACTAAAATCTGCTCCCTACAATAAAAGGGCTGATGTGTAACTTGGGGTTTTCATCATGTGTGCTCGCTTTTTCTGATCAGCTATCCATGATATCAGAAATAATATTATCCTCATTTCAGACAATAACCAACCATGGGATGAACGAAGGATTCCCAGCTTTATGATCAACTTTCTCTTCCTTCTTCTGGTTTTTTAAGGCTATGAAACCTGTGTATTTAAAACATATAAGGTTAAATAAAGTACGTATTTATATGGTATTTTACAGTATTTTACAAACACGTATAAATACAATGCCAATCCCTAGTTCGGAGTGCTATGGGTACGCCATGGCTGAATGTTGATTGGTACTGCGTTGGGGGGGGGTAAGCTTCTTAACCTTGCTGTGGGCCTGTGGCCAATACCGGTATTTCTAAAGGGGTGGAGGCCAGGGGCTAAGTTGAGGCTTTTGGAGTGGAGGGGGAGAAGGTTGGGGGTGTGAATACCGAGCAGGAGAGGGCTGTTGGGGTTCGGGAGAGAGTATCCGGACGGCGGGGGACAAGTGCGGGTATGATGCTTGTTTGAGCGCCCTAGTTTTTGCACCGCAGAGAATGGAAGCTGTGATATACAAGACAAGTGAATGTTGTCATCTCTGCCCATCAATCAATCAATCATGGTAAATCAAGTGATATTGTTATGATACATATTACGAATCACCTCCACTCGCTCGCCTTCAGATCCTAAACCGTGCCCCCAAGCCTCTTAATATCCCTCCCGACACTCTCAACCCCGCGCAAGAGCACAGCATACCTCTCCACAAGCCCGACCATATCCGCCCCCGCGGCACCATACCTCTCCAACTCCCCCTCGACAACCCTCTTCCTAGCCACAAGCCGTAGATTCGTGTCCGTCAAGTGCGCCCTATAATTCTCCAGCGCGCCAACAGCCTCCTCATCGTACACCTCACCCAGCGCATCGAACCGCACGACCCCAACCTTCCCATGCATACTCTCGGCAAGTAACGCCAAATACATAGCCTTCGCCAACGTCCCCTTCTGCAACGCCCCGCACGCACCCCCGTCGGAGGCGGAATGTGAGAGGGCACGCAATGAGAAGGCGGAGTAGCCATCCACAACTTCGAGGATCAGCCTGCCCAGTCGGCCCCGCTGCGCAACGAGTGATTGGTGATTGGCGAATATCTGAGTACGTAGACGGGCGGCGTTGGCTGGGAGATGGTCTATCGCTATCGCTATCCCCCCCTCTCCGCCCGTTTCCGTATCCAGGTCGGGCTGGAGGAGTGAGATTAGGTCCTTAGCGGATCGATCCAGGAATAGTGAAATCTCGTGCGCGATGGGTTGGATACTGTCGTGGAAAACGCCTAGGGCTTCTGGCATGCCTGCACTTGTGCTTTCGGTGTTGGTGGAGGAGGTGAGGAGGTCGAGTGCCTCGGAGAGGTCTTCTGGCAGTTGTCGGGAACGGAGGGTAGTGTGCTTTAGGGAGTTTTGGAGCAGGTGCTGCTTTGCTAGTTCGGCTCTGTAGGTGCGGAGGGATTGGTCTAGGGTTGAGAAGGTGGGGGGTTGTGGATGCTGGGAAGGTGGTGGGGGTGGGTGGCGGGTACTGGCATCCGGGTTTAGGTAGTTGGTTGCTAGGTCTGTGTAGAGGGCTGAGAAGAGGGGGTTTGCCGAAAGGGTTTCGGGGGAGATTGGGGGGAGCATTGTTGCGGTTGTCGTGCGGTGTTGGGTGGCGAATTGAAGGTTGAGAGCAAAGGGTGGAGGGAGGTTCGAGGGGGCTTTTCTTGGTGGTGAACCGTGCGCGTGGTTGGCTGGGCGTTTGGTGGAGTTGGTAAGTTAGGGTCCTGCGGTAGCTGCTTTCTCTCTGTGATCCTATCTATTGGCATCGTATCATATCATACCTTTCGCTCACTCCGGTTAGGATTGGAAGAACATACATACATACTAGCGTAGGCCCCTCAAGACCTTGAGGGATTTGGGAATTCTTTGCGCTTTTTGTTGCTTTAGCTCAACTGCCGGATAGCAGCAATCTGTGGATCTGACAGGAATTTTCGTTCATGTTATATCAGAAAGGTCACAGATAGCTGTTGATTTCCCTTTGCTCTGCTCACCCCCCTTCCCTCTATTCCGCCCAGCTGGCTAAGACGCCGTGTTGTTGCTGGGAGGTAGGTGTTGGGGAAGGAAGGAGTGATCTGATTAGATGGGGTATCCGATGATCAGATCGCGCTTTTGGAATTTCATATTTCAGTACATATTAAGA
>PYWC01000112.1:346633-361657 GCA_003182015.1 Tuber magnatum
TTCATCGATGAATACGACGCAGGGCGAAAGCTTCTTTGCTAGGGAGAAGATGGCTTTGACATTTTTCTCTCCCTCGCCGACGTACATGTCGAAAACTTCGGAGCCGGAGACTTCTAGCACCTGTAGTGTTCAAGAACCTGATATCAGTAGTAAATAATGGGAATTCGGGAGAGATGGGGGGACCTACTGTAGCTCCACTCTCCTTTGCTACGGCCCTTGCGAGTAAGGTCTTTCCAGTGCCAGGTGGCCCGTATAACAGCACACCTGGTATCCGGTCGGTAGCCAGCACACCATATTTGAAGGCCTCGGGTCTTATCAAGGACAGCGAAGTTAACGTCTTTAGTGCCTCAATAGTTTCCTCCGGAGCCCGGACGGATGAAAATCCCGTGTGAATCTCAGTCGGGTCGACAACACCCCCCAGTAACTTCTTCTCGTGTGCAGTGCAATTCTTAGGTATCTTGAACTTCTTCCTCAGCGGCTTCCCTTCTAGTAGTGCAGCGCTCTCCGCTTCTTCCTGTTCAATCTGATTCATCATCTCGGCCAACTCCTGTTCCGCCCGGTCGGCAGCTGTGGCCCATTCAATCTTTGCAGCATCGCTGCGATCTAGAATCTCGATAGCTTGCTCAATGTCGTGCCGAGCAACCAATGTCCTCCCATTCAATTCGCCAAGTATGAACGTGCAAAGCCGATGGACGTGCTCAAAATTCCATATGTTGGCCTCAGCACTTGGAACAGCGTTGCCGAACTCCTCCTCTGCATCCAAGCCGACCGGCACAGGATCCATTGTTACCGACAGCCCGTTTTCCCCACTCTTCCTACGCAGTAAATCACCTAGATGTCGCAAGTTAATTTCTCGGCAACGGGCCATCCTGTCGCCACGATGGCCTGGACTTAGAGGATGGGCGGGCACAATGATGGTTCTCTCGAAGGAGCTCCCGGATTGTAGTTGCGCTGTTAATAGACCTGATTTTGTGAGGTAGTTTTCAGCTCCCTCTTCCGCTGAGGACGTGCCGATGACTACTATGTTTTCCCCATTGCTTCGTCGTTTCAGTATTACCTCATAGAAGATTCGGAGTATTGCCTGGCCGGAGTTGCTTCGCTCGAGCTCACGAAAGTCCCGTACATGGATGATGGTTTTCCGATTAGATGGTGCCCCGGAGGGCTCGGTATCACACGTTGATTGTCCTTTTGTCCGCTTGATCTGGTTTGCAGAAATCACAGATTCAAGAATGTTCCATATCTTTTGCTCGTTTGCCCTCTCAATGGATCGCTCGGAAGCCTGTTCTGGATCCGGGGGAGCCGTAACAGCGAAAAGTGGAGAGGCAAGCATTGGAATTTGTCCGGATCCTAATAAGTGACCCCATTGGGACCAGTTCGTTGCCACCCGCTGAGGAGGAACGAATGTCTCTTGTGGTTCAGTCTCCTCCTCGTAGTCCTCCTCCTCCTCCTCCCCCTCCGACTCTTCAGCCTCCTTATTCTCTTTCGGGGCAAAAATGTCGTACCCCAAAGAGCGGATAGAAAACGATGAAATCGGAGAAGAAGTCCCTAGAAAGCTTTTAGACTTTCCTGAAAAGTCAAAAGGCAGAATATACCAACCCAACCGGGAGTCCCCAACGGACTCCCCGAGCAATTCCTCAAGATCCAGTGGGTCAATCCTGATCACGTCCGCCCCCACGTCCTGAGCGACTTTGTTGACTATCGCATCCAATTGGTAGACACTCCCACCGACGGGGCTGTGAAGTATGCAATGCGATTTCATCGCAGCAAGGCTATGAGAGGACAAACGCTTCGGTGACGCCAATCCGGCCCGCAGAGTCGCTACAATTTCCCTCCATACATTCTCCTCCAGCAGATACCGTGTCAGTATCTGTTTGTTTAGACTTTCGAGAGGAACATCCGGTGGCGGATAATCCAGCGACGCTCCCGGTAGCGTCGAAGGAACGTATTCCGATGGGCTGGAAGTGATGACAGCTTTAGGACCGAGAGCAGCCTCATCCTCCAGCAATCTCACCCGCTGATCCACAAACCACTCTGGAACCTTCAATGGTAGAACCGCGTCATCCCTTGGCTTCACCGCTATTCGTCGCTTCATACCTGCTGGTCTCCCTCGTGCTCGAGGTCGGCCATCAGAATCTCCATTGCCCCCGTCCCCTCCTGTGTCTGTCGCGACAACCCTCTCCACCACCGGCTCCGTAGCGTAGACCGACTCCCCTTCCGGTGTGACTTGATTGCTCTCGCTCGTTTTCTGTGCCGGGTCCTGGGAGGCTAGGACGCTGGCTGGTATTTCCTCGGTCTGCAGTTCTGTAGCGGAAATCGGGGGAGTCTTTGAACCATTGAACGCATTCCGGGAGAGGTGGAAGGGCCTTACTGTAGGAACGGAAGAACTTGGTCGGAGATGGCCACGTAGTAGTGCTCGTCTGGATAAGGGAACTAGCGACGATATTGCTCGACGGGTGATGGTCTGCATCACGATCTCAGTGGGGGCGAACTGATGGGGTTCTTGCTGAACTAGGGCTGTTCTTGGAGGACGTTGGTTGGGCCTTTTTGGCTAAGGATGTTGCGCCTGTGATTTTTTTATTTATTTTTTCCCTCCAAAGAAGGAACTTGACCGCTTGTGTCATACCGGTATGCTGTGGCACTCGGTTGCACTATCTTTGCGTTATCTTATCAATCAGCCTTACTCTCCCATTTTCGGGGTTCAATGATTTCCCCCGTGAGCCGTGCGACCCCTATCTCCTGGCCTAGGGGATATCCTGCGCAATATGAAATATGATACCGGTATCATATGCAGGATATGATGGCCCAAAGCCCAATCAAGCCTTTAGAGTATCTGGGTTCCGGGATGCAGAACGGTGGTTAAAATGCCGATGGTTGCGCCCAAAAGACCAATAAACAAAATTCTTCGGGCTTCTGATATATTGCACCCCGTTCGCCGGCCTATTGGGAGTGCCTCTGCTCAGAGTAATGGATCCCTTTGCCTGTTCCCGTCTTTCACACGCACAGCTTTGGCCCGAAAGGCAGAGATTTCGGTGCGAAAAGTTAACGATAAAAGCATTAAATGTGACCCGGCGAATGGATCTCCCAAGAGAATCTGTGACCGTACTGGAAGATTCCTTTTCTTTTCATGCCTGAGTTGCTACCTATCCTTTGCACCTCAGAGGCCAGCAACTCTGTTAGTTCGGGTGCTCGAATATTGTACTTCCCCGTGGGCTCACCTCGCTATTTGGGCACAACAAACGAGTAAATCCCCAACTCCCTCCATCCTATTTATTCCATGTGAATCTCACCACCTCCTCATCGAAGCCCAAGGGCCACAATTCCTTGGGTCGTATGATAGATGGCTCCCTGCTCAGTGGCCCTAATTGGCCAGGGTAAAAAAACGTGCTGCCTCTAGGGTTGTGAAATTTACGTAAATTATTATATTTTACCGTAATTTACGGAATATAATTTATAAGTTACATAGGTAATTTGCAACAACAGGGTAGATCAGGGGCTCTAACCGTGCCAAGGTTCCCGCTGATTATGTAACTGCGCGCAGTTGGAAATCTTGCGGCACATCTACGACGTGCCTAACAGTTCAATGCCAGTTTCAATTCAACACCAGATTTTGTGTAGCTTGAAAACTAGATTTACATTTCCTCAGCAACGCCTGCATACCTGATTGCAATTACCTCTCTGCTGTCTCAGAGAACAATTAAGTTCCTGAAATATTAGTTTCTATTTTCTTTTTCTATTCCAAATAGCCCCAGTTTTCAGCTGTTTCAGCTCTTTCTCCACTTTTACAACCTTCTTCAATATATCCTTCTCTTGTTTTTTATGTACCATAGCTCAGGCTCTGTGTATATAGATTACCCTCCTCTTCTGAACTGGTTTGCCAGATCTTCTTTAGTAGTTTGAACAAGCAAGTTGCACTGCTTCCATCAGTTCAAGTATCTGAGATACCTTAGTTCCCTTATGAGCCTTGGTCAGGCTTCTCTTAATAAATCTGTCTAAGTTATGACAGAAGGTAAGAGAGGTGGGGTCAGTACATTGCAGATAGCCTGCTTGCTGCTATAAAGACTGTACAGTATAGGCTATTGTTATGATGGGGAGTTGGTGGGGAGGAGAAGTTACTGGGCAGGGGAGAGTGTGAGAGTTGAGTTTATGAATGTGTGACAAGACAAGTTCTGGGTTATAGGGATGGAGGACAGTGTTGTGAAAAGCAGGTAGAATTGACAATTTCTTAAATGTCTTTTCTCGAATAGATGTAATCACAGTCAAGAATTTAATCTTATTGAAATCTGAGCATCCAGCTCGAGTAGCATGATTAACCAGTTCTGTATAAAGGTGTTTGAGTGGTTGGAAAACTATGATATCAAGCAGTTGAAGCAAAGGAGTCAAGTGCAGCGGAAGGTAAAATGGAATGTTCAGATTCTTATTGCAGAAGTGTATAAACCTACGGATATAGTGAGACCCATATCTGTCTAGTAGGAGCAAGCGGTATACTCCTACCTTCCAGCTAGCTGAAAATCTATCAAAATGAAAGAGTCATTTCAATACAAGCTCATCATTTGAATACCCTGTCTCTGATATTGCAAGCAAGTAGTCATTCTCCAAATCTATCTTCATTGCCCAATTCTCCAGTACCAAACTATCTGGAAGAATAAGTATAGGCAGAAGTACAAATCCATCACTGCTGATTACCTCGCAAAAGTAACCAGCTTCCAGTTCATTGAACTCCCAAGATATCACTGCCGGTTTGGATCTGGAGTAACTATTCACTGATTTCTTCTGACTCCGATTCCGGAGCTAGTTTCATCAAAATTGTATGGATCTTCTATCTGAATTCCTTTGTCTATATAGATGAAGGGAAAGCATTAGAACCAGTGCTCTATATTATCAAGATTATATGCATTTTTCCGATTGCACTTTATTGCCTTGTCTTTTTATATGTGCAATTCCAGATGACAAGCTAGGAAATGACTTGTCCAAACTGCACTCAGAGTCAAAGAGGGAGTGGGTTCTAACATGTTCGCTAAAACATGGTCTAGTATATAGCTTTATTGCGAAATACTTTTTACATAATCAGTAACTATTGAAAACTCTGCTCAGGTTCAAATATCATAGACTTACTTGAGATGTCATCAAATAGTGCTCTTCTGAGCCCCTATAAGTTTTCAATTTAGAGATATTCTCTGTGACTTAAGTTTATGTCCTTTTCATTGGCGTCATAGTCTTGCTTCAGGTATATCAAATTCCCTCGCAGCAGTGGTAATATTGCTTTTTCAGCTCCTTTAAGTACCACACTATAACAACCTAGCATACAGGAGCTATGGCAGACTAAACCTACACACATGCAGGCTGGCCTGAGGTAGACTGGTAGGAACAGGTGGGCAAGCAAAAGCTGGACCCATAAAAGCCCAATGGCCTGGGTTCCGTTATGAACAGTAAAGCATACAAGGCACTTAGGCACTTGAGCATACGTACTTGAAAGGTGTTAGCATACTCAAGGATTCACTGAGGACAAGTTACCTTGCTCAGCTGGGGAACTGGGTGAAGGGGAGAGAAGACTATCTCTACTGTAGAAATCAGCCGGCTAATAGGGTAAAAGTTATCCAGACTTCGGGAGTAGGTTACCCTACTCAGGTATCATATTTACTGTGACTTGAGAATCGGGTTACCCTGCCTAAGAACTGGGGTTACCCCACCTGGCAATACTAAGTCCCTTGGGGAGTTTGGAGGAAATCACTCGAATGTTGGTCATGTAGAGCCGTACACAATACAGGAATCAGCGGTTCCGGAATATGCTATTGGGCGTGCTACACACTGCCGCAGAGGCTGTAAATTGGAGACATTATTTTATCATACCCCTCTGGCCCCGCCTAGAGGCCCGGATGTCTTGGGCAAATTGTGGTATAGTTGTGTGCAGTCTAGTAAAAGGTAATTTTCCTAGACGTGCTTGCAAAACCATATAGGTAATGGCCATCCCTTTGACTATAGACTGTTCACCGGATATACAAAGGGGTATAGGGTGGAAGGGGAAGTACCTCCTCCAAGTTGTTCAGAGTAAAATGGACTAAAGCTGACAGAGTTAATGGGAGTTAACCATGGGGGTCCCAAAGGTAGTCATAGGTAGTGCTACGGCAACGGGGAGGGTTTTATACCTATTAAACCCAAATGTGTCTCCAATGCCATAGGCTCAGTAAGAGAGGTCTAGAGGCACTAAAAGCATGATTCCTGCCACAGGTAAGGTGGATCTGAGATAGTGGTTATAGGTCGTGCCCATTGGAGCACTCCACGACCACCATACTCTGCAGAAGTCACTGAAACCCCACAGGTCATAAATAAGGGATAGATGAACAGCTCAAGGTGGCCTCCAGGATCACATAGGAATCAATGCATATGGGAAGAGTGTCCCAGATAGTCCAGTTAATCAGGTGTCTTAACTATTAGCTACTGGCAAGGCACCCATGTGAACAAGTTTTCAGTCAAGTAGGCAAAATGGAAATGTGCTACAGAAACGACAACCGCATAAGATGAATACTGACTAGAGTGTGTTCATACATATATGCTTGAAAGGTGTATAAGGAGACCTATGCGACCACTCTTAGTCGAGAAGGGTATGGTTAAATAGTTGGAGTAAAGTGATGGGGGAGTTTCTGGCATAAAATAAAACTACTTGAAAATCTATGCAAGAACCTTGCTGCTCCAACCATCAATCCTCTCGAGACCTTAATTGAGTGAAGCATCACGCTTAACGATATTAAGTTTTACTATTTACTTTACTCTTACATTTGTGTAAACTTTTGTTGATAAGTTTGAAGTTGTTCCGTGTCATCGCAACCTTGGGATCCATCTTCCTAGATGTACTTCCATTACATAAACATATATCTTCAATCCTAGATTCAATCTTACTATAGGCTTCCAGCATATTGCAGTGTGGTATCATTTTAATGTGGGGTTGACACTTGTAGTGTTCTCAAATCTGGCATTGAACTGAAACCGGTATTAAACTCTTAGGCATGTTGTAGACATGCTACAAGATTCGCAACTGCACATAGTTACACAATCAGCAGGAACCTTGGCACAGTTAAGCTCTAACAATTTTATCAAAATACTATATTTGAACTCTAATACTTGCCAGTACTAGCTTGTTTTTTATATTCCAATTTCTAGTATCTGCTCGATAAGCTATATGGTATTATCAGTTTATTCCAGTAATGATAAATCTTGGCCAAAGCTTTCCCTTCTCTTTTTCAACCTTGGTTATACAATCTTGCATTTTCCTAATCTTACAGGATTGGATATAATAAGAACAACAATATCCATCATACCTTAAAAATACTTGTAGCTAGGCTAGATAGAAAGGTACTACTAAAATTACTCCCTTTAATAGTTAAGAATATGCAAATCTAATATGTAAAATCTATCAAATAAGTATCTATTTCGATCAACAATGTGAAATGTTGGTCTTGTTTAAAGCTCTTTGTGAAGAATATTATAAGATAATAAGAGTATCTCAAGACTTGTACACTATATAAGAAAATGTTGTACAAGATGGAACAGCATGAAGTACCTTTAAATACAGCTAGTATTCCCAGACAGGAGGTTCTAGTCTCTACTATTTATAAGTAAACATCAACACAATAAGGGTCACAACAGACTTGCATTAGTCTTCTATATGAATAATATTCTCTTTAATCTGATTTAGTATAATGTTTCCTACTAGTCAGTACTCTCAGATACAGGTAACAATACCTTGACTTTGATCTGAAAGGTTCTAGCCTCTCCTATTGTTGTATTGATAGCTGAACACTCAAGATTCCTATTGTCTAACACTCTGATTGGAGTATGCTGAAGATGTAGCTACTTAAACAAGTATATAAAGAGTAATGTTATAGTTAAGAAGATACAAAGATAATAATATGAAGAGCTTATCTTTCTGGGCCCCGTTGACCCATTTTATACTTGATTTTTCTGCAATCCTAATCAGGTGACCCACTCTTCTGAGTCTTTTATAATATAACTATAAAATCATATGTACTAGTTATATCATATGTGTGAGACCTATGACTTGTAATCTGAGTTATGTATAAAAGATATAAGATTATGTGCATTAACTATGTTACAGGTATAAGACACATGGCTCATACTCTGAGTCATGTGTGAAAGTCATAATATCAGGTAACTGACTAATTGTGAGTTACCAAAGATATCAATCAATCGAAATCTAATAGTTACTCATAATTCTAAGTTATAAAGAAACCCTATGGGAAACATTCCCACTTAGCTACAGTTCGTGACATGAGCTTCTTTCTCTCTCCAACCTGAGTCCTATCAGGCTATGTGGTCTTCTACTATCTCAACAGTTCTCTTTCCAGCTGTCTTACCTTATGTCTTAGCTGTTGTTGTAGATCCTATTCTATTTTGATATCCTCTCTTATTACTGGCAGGGTGATATTCACATATTCTATCATTTATTCATTTATGTTGGTTGTATTTTCTTATAGATCAATTGCAATCTTTTAGTATTTAATCACTTTTGGAGCATTGTCTAAAATTGCTCTAAGAGCTCAGATATCCCCATAGAGGCTCTTGACGTTGTATTCTATTTTTGTATTATATTTGCTCTCCTCCTATAATACCCACATAGCTGGCCAATATATTCTTATACTTTGATATTCTCTGTTTAGGGACTTTTGTTCTCTATTTCTCTTATAGTAATATCCTGCATTAATTTTCTCCAGCTTCTGGGCCTTATACCCACTGCAGTGGTACTCTGGCTATGCCCTCTTTCGGTATTTCCTCCTTGAATTTCCATATTTCCAGATTGGCTTTGAATACTAAGAGGCTCGTTCTTTATTGTATAGATATCTCTAGCATCTATATTTGAAGTATGCTGACCATATCGTATTATTCTAATTTGCTATTTCTTGTACTATCCACAATCTTTTATTGAGTTCTACCTGTATGAGTCCTGAATACTTAGGACTAGAGGGAGTAATATCTTGCAGGAGATCAATTATGGTATCCTACCTATCTTGTAGCATTAATAGAAAAGATCTCAGTATATTGGTTTTGATTTTTACCTACCATTGCCTCATGTATGTATCATTAGTAGAAGTAGTAGATAGTAAGTTTTGGATTTTTGAAGTTTTCTGTAGGGTACTAGGGTTTGTCATGTTTGGAGAAATAGCCTGTTTACTTTATTCTGTATTGCAGTTATCTGTAGTATGGTCTTGAGTCTATGATTTCTTAAAGTTTGAATTCTGGTTCTCTATTTATTTCACCAGGTAGAGAGGGGAGCTTTTACTGTTTGAGGAATTGTTTGTCTTAGGATAGTTTAAGAAGTAAGAAGCTGAATATATTGTATATGGCTATGGAAGGTGATAGATTAAGCTTATAAGCATGACTGCCTACTTTCACCATAACCTTTAATAAATTACTTTTCTTGCAGTGTAATTCCTTTGATTGTCTCATAGTTCTGATATTGTAGGGTAATAACTATAAATGGTTTCCTGATTGTGCGTTTAGATTAGGTCTTCAGTGCTCAGTATATTTTGCTTTTTGCCTGACGAGGGCGATAACTATTTCAACTCATGATATTACCTAAAGATGTATCATACTTTTCTTATCTGTTATATTCTTCCTTGTCAGATGACCTATTGCTACATTTTTAGAGTTTTCTTCATAATTCACATAGAATGGCATATGTTTGATTATCTTCTGCTTTCCTTTAATATAGTTGAACTTGGTCAGAAGTGACTACTTCTGCCAATTATCATGTGCATAGTTGATATAAATATAGAGGTACTGCTCTAATATGCTATAGATCCTCTCAGTATGCTTATCTGTTCACAGGTAGAAAGGCATACTGAGGCTTTCTTGGATTTATGGTTTTCCAGCAGTTTTCTTCCATAATTTGAGATGAACATGTATTCTTTGTTGGTAATCATATCTTTTGGGAGCCCATGGAGACAGAATATTTCATGTAGAAATATAAGACCAAACTAGCATGCTGTTATGTCCTTCTAGCATAAGATGAAATTGTGTATTATTGATAGTATAATGGGAGTGCTCTAGGAAAAATGGATTTAAAGGTTGCAACTGCCTTGAACAACTTCAAACTTAATACTAAAGGTTCACATATAATTGTAAGAGTAAAATAAACAGTAAAACTTAAGATCATTAAGCCAAATACTTCATTCAGGTAAGGTCTTAAGAGGATGTTGATAGTATTAGAGTAGGAGAATTCTTGTATAGATTTAAGTAGGCTAAATTTATGCCAGAAACTGTCTGGTCAGTTTACTCTAACCCTGTAAGTACACTCTTTCCTGCAAAGAGGTATTTGGCAAATATTCTGCATTCCTAAGGGTATACATATATTGATATATTCTAGTTGGCTTGCTTCTCATACAGTGCAGTTTCTGTAGCAAGTGTTAATTATGACTGCTAGGGTGGAAACTTTATTGCAACCGTGTCTTGCCAGTGTCTAACTGCCAAGTCACCTGGAAGAGTATACCATTTACAAATATCTTGTCATATGTACTTTATCAATACAAGTCTCTATTTGCTCCTATGGTCTACATATTCTGTCAACGTGTACTGAGCCAAGGGCTTATGGAGACTTCCTCAGTAGAGTGTTTGGACTGCTAATCCAATGAGTACTACTTATAACCCCCACACCGGAAACCACCTCAGCTGTAGTAAGAATCATACTTTTGATGTCCTCAAACTTCCCTTATAGGGCTATGGCATAGAGTCATGTTTAGGCTTAATAGATGTAGAACTCTCATAGTTGTCTATCATACTACCTAGGACAACTTCAGTGACCACTATGGTTAGCTTCCACTCTCTCTATCAATTGTGGTCTGTTTTACTCTAAACAAGTTGAAAAAGATACTTCCAGTTCTCACCTATGCCTACCCATATATTACTAACTGGTACGAGTACTAGATTAGGTTTAATGTTTGGTTTTACAGGATTGCTTGATATTGGTATTGCTTTGTATGGTATCATTAGATACATACAATATGTTATATTTGATGATGATTCCACAGTATTGCTTGATACCTGTATTGTTTTGTATGGTATCATCTGATACACACAATAGTTTATAAGGGCTTTCGCAAGTATCATTTGATACTTGAATTGTTTTGTGTAGTATTGCTTGTTACAGACAAGGTTTGTAATATCACTCATGGTGGATATAAGTGATAAGCTGTATTTACAGACCACTGATTTCCATGATGGAAATGGCAGACTTCGACTAATAGTAGTTTAAATATACTTTGTTGAATAGTTACGTCTTTGATTCCCAACCGCACCCTCTCAATGCCCCCTTTAGTAAGTAGTGCATGCTTCTTGTTGCCTAAGAAGCTATCTGGTTCTATTGTACCACCACATAAACAGGACCCCTCTCCAAATACGTTACATTTTCTTAACCTCACCAAGCAGTTAGAAAAATACCTGGACCGGTCCTGATCAGCATACAAAAGGGGTAGGTACAAGCCAGCAGTGGGAAGTGGCAGAACCTAGAAGTGTTCAGCGCGGCCAGCAGGAGACCATTTAGTTATGACAGACTCAAAGTGGAAAGAAAGTCCCAAAAGAAGACCTGGGGAAGAAAAGACAACCCAGGAAACCGAAGAAAGCAAAGAGTGAATTGGTAATCCTCGGAGCAGTGAGGCAGATGGTATGAGACTTAGCCGCGCGAACCTTTAGTGATGTTACACATAAGACAAATGGGTATAGCGTAATGGGCATGTCACGTGATCATCGGGAAAAGATCACATGTTCGATCCGAGGGTCTACCAGACTATGTGAAGAATGAGTTAATTTCTACCAATATAACGTGCACACAAAACCCACAGTTACACCACTACCGAAGGTCACCGACCCCGGGGTTCTCACAGAGTCTTCAAGGGAGGACTCTCGGGTCTCCCGACAAGGTCGAATAAATGAAATTGTTCAGTTCGTCGTGAAGATAAACGCATGCAAAGATCCCTCAGCTGCACCAACGGATGGATGCCAACCAGGGGTAGTTTGGCTACTCCAATAGGAGTCCTCGGCTGCCATGTAGGCAGTAAGACTGAATTTCAAGTCCGTTGGTGGAGGAATGCACAGGGAAATCCTGATGAGGGAAAGAGGCCCAAGAGACGATTGTTCACCCCAGGCCAAAGGCATGATAAGGTAGAGTCAGATAATGGCCTGCAGCGTGAAAGGTCAACCCGGAGTGTGACGAGGCCTGGCCGCCATTGGCGTGATAAGACAGAAACAGTAACCGGTACGGGTTACTAGGGTTTTATGTTTGGTTTCACATTATCGGTTGATACTTGTATCGTTTCGTGTGCTATCGCTTGATACACACAATGTTTTGCAATATCGCTCATACCGGAGATAAGCGATATGCTGTATTTGAAGACCGCTGATTCCCGCCATGGAAACAGCAGACTTCGACAGACAGTATTCTTAAATATACTTGGTTGAACGGTTACTTCTTTGATCTCCTATTACACCCTGTTCGAAGGCTCCTTTAGTAAGCAGCACTCGCTTCGTGTTGATCACGAAGCCATCTGCTCCTATCGTACCGCTACGTCACTAGGGCCTGGCCCGAACACATTACATTTTTTTAACCACAGCAAGTGGTTAAGAAACCTGCAGGGACCTGGTCTGATCAACCTACGAAAAGTCCAATAAGAGAAGCTAGCATCACGGAGCGGCAGAACCACGAGAGGTTCGGCTCCGCCAAATGACACTATTGAGTCATTAGAGACTCAAAGTGGGAAGTAGGTCCCACGAGAAGGCCTTACCAAGAAAAGGCAACCTAAGAAACGGATAGGGCCAAAGAGGGAATTTTTGATCGACGAAGCAGAAGGACAACTAGCGCGAGACTTGGCCAAGCAGACCTTTAGCGAGTCGACTGACGAATTAGCAAAGGTAGCAACCACCCTTCCTGGGCAATTTCCCCCCAGCCCCAGTAATGGAAAGGGACCGACGCAAACACCAAAGAAAGACAGCATACCCATTGGGACACCTAAGAAGGAAGAAAGCAAAGAAGAAGGATCAGATCACGCGGTAGTAAGGCAGCCACCAGACGATAACCTAAGCGATTTTCCAGAAACCCCCTCAAACGACAGTTCGAGTAACGAAGAGTCTGAACACAAAATGTTCGAAGGTCAATCCGCCGTACCGCCCGGCCCAGGGGCTGGGCGAGCAGGACCTAAAATCGAACTTCCACTGCCACCAGTGTTCTCGGGCGAAAAGGACGATCTAAAACCTGAAGTATTTGACTGGTGGGTCATAACAACTTCGCAATACCTTACCCTACATGGAGTGGACAAAACCAGGGAAGGAAGAAGAGCAAACATCGAAAGCTTCTGAACAAGAAAAGCAGAAGAAGCATACCACCAAGCAATGAACCACTATGAGAGTGGGGAAAAAATCCAAGGAACGACCCTGATAAAGTACTTGAGAGATAGATTCCAATCCTCACGTAACACGGAAGAACTATACAAAAGGTTCAAGGATATCCAGCAAGTACGAAATGGCAAAACAGAAAGAATAACCCTGGTCTTGACGGATCACTGGATGTATCATGAACGATTGCCTACCGGAACAGTGTCTCAGTATACGCAGAAACAAAGATAGTATGAAACAATACATCCCAGACTACGTCAGGAGGTAGAACCCATGTAGGAGGATGGTGATTCCTTTGACAAGATAGTCAAACGGGCCGAACGGAAGGATGCCATCCTGTATGAAACAGAAGTTTACCGAACCCATGTGCCACAGCAAAGGAATAGCAAAGGGTCATCATCGCGGGACAGTAGGAAGAAGGATAACCCATACCGCAAGGATTTAAAGGACAAGAAGGACAAGAAACAGAAACAATGCGAGGAAGGCACATGTTTCGAATACGGGAAAAAGGGGCACTACGCGAAGGATTGCTATGCCAACAAAGGAAAGGGAAAGGCTGCTAAGCGAGAGACAAGCACAAATCACATGGAAGCAACTGGTTATGAGGAAGTGGAAAACAATTCAGTGGAAATGGAAAGTCTGCGAACACAACCGACGCTGGCAATCAGGCACCGTGACGCCCTTGAAGGAACGATTCACATAGAAGGCCACCCAGCGAAGGTACTATTCTACACAGGAACAATCGGCTGCGACATAATTAGCGCCACCTTCATCACTACCCATGGCATCCCTACGGAACCCCTACCCCAACCTACAATAGTCAATATGGCTATGAAAGGAATCCGCTCTGCAAGCCACAAGAAATGTGGACTAACTGTAGGAATCGGGAAAAGGAAATGGATCAATCAGGAGATGTTGGTAGGAAACTTGGCAAAGTACAACGCCCTAATCGGAATGCCGTTCCTAAAAAGACACAATGCCCTTATCAGGTGTGGGGATACAGCAGTGGAATTTCGCGATAACAAGCTACGTGTGCTATGCAAACCAACAAGTGGGGAAGTCCGAGCCGCTGTGTCAGACGCCACCTCAAAAACATTGTTGGAGGAATACAAGGATGTATTCCTGGACAAGGTCCCTGAAATGCTACCCCCGGTGCGTAAGATTAGCCACCACGTTCGGCTAAAGGATTCAACTGACCTACGAAACCAACCAACATACTCGATCCTAGAAGCCTGCAAGGAAAAACTCATGAACTGGATAAAGGAGAAATTACGAAATGGAGTGATTGTACGACAAGAGGTACCTGGAGTGGCGCCTATGTTTGTACAACCAAAGTCAGATGGAAGGATCCGCCCCCTGGTGGACCTGAAAGTGAGAAATGATAACACGATCATGGATAGTCTTTCAATTCCAAATCAACAGCAGATCCTTAACCGGATAGGGCGAGCAAAATTCAGGAGTAAGATTGACCTAAGCGATGCATACTTCCAAACACACGTGGACAAGGACAGTTTTAAGTTCAACTCATTCAAAACCCCGTTCGGACGATTTGTGAGCAAAGTAATGCTCCAAGGAGACATGAATGCACCAGCAACATTTATGCGAATAATGGAGGACCTCCTAAGCGAA
>PYWC01000112.1:368160-423923 GCA_003182015.1 Tuber magnatum
GATACGATTCTGGTTGCGATGGATAGGTTTTCAGGATTCACGTGGCTTATACCTACAATGAAGCAAGTAACAGCAATAGCAACCTGGGAACTGCTACGCAACAAAATATTTACACCCCATGGCTACCCAACATCTCTGGTGAGCGATGCGGACCCAAGCTTTGAGTCACATGTGTGGAGACAACAGCGTCTATTGTTAGACATTGAACATATCAAGGCGGCACCAGGCCATCATGAAACGAATGGACAGGTCGAAAGGAAAATTCGAGAATTAAAAACAGCTCTCCGAAACCTTGTCAACGCCAGACAAAACAATTGGTTTGATGCCACACCAGAAACAGCAGCATACCTGAATGCGGGATGGTCAGAGACTCTCGGTATGTCACCATATAAAGCCATTTTCGGAAAGAATTACCCACTACTGCCCCTAGCAAACTTCAAAAACTCCGCAGTACCGGCTGCCGACGAATTACTAAACAGGCACCAAGTAATCAGGAACGCGGCATTCAATGCGATTAAAATGGCATGGTTTAGAAGCATGTGAATGGCAGCAAAACGACGCAGACACCATACACCAATAGGGAAGGGCAATTTGTTACTGGTATACGGAAGTTTATTCGCAACAGAATCAGGACGTAGCAAGAAATTGCAACTATGCTGGCGTGGACCGTTCAAGATAATTGGATACGATGAGCATACACAAAATTACAGGATAGAAATGGATGGCAGAATGTACAGAAACCGAGAAGCGACACTTCATGCTTGTAGTGTGAAAAAATGCCATCCGAACGATGATGTCTCCTTCCCTGGCAGGAGCCACGCAAAACCACCCCCAATTGTGGTAAATGAGAAACCGGAACGGGAAGTGGAAACCATACGTGACCACAAAAGACGATATGACCGCGACCAGTTCCTAGTGAAATGGGTGGGGTACCCAGAAACAGAAAATAGCTGGGAACCCCGTGAGGGATTGCAAAATGCGATGGAAGCGGTTAATCAATGGTGGGAAGACAACAAACCGCAGGACGAGCTACCCCCTATGATAAACCATGTGACGGTGGCGTGGAGCCCAACCCTACCAGAAATCCAACACCTGCGCCCAGATACAGACCGAGGGATACAGGACGGATTCTGGTCAGCCCACTTCGAAAGCAATTTCAAAACCGGCGAAGATGAGAATTGGGTAATGGAAGATGAAGTGGCATACCTAGCCCGGCTGGCTGAGGTGGAGTACTGGCAATAGCGAAAGGAAAGAACACTCCATCCAACAGCCTTACTATGTCAAACTATGAGCAAGTACCTGGGAGACTGCGCCATCAGCTAATAGGACTGTTGGTGAACCATGACATTATCCCTAGACGATACCTTACACACCGACCATTCATACACATCTGCAACAAATGCTTAGAAATAACAACAGAATCGAAGGGACGAATGTGGGGAGAATCAGTGTCAGATGTTTTCCGCTTTGGTAGCGGGTGCTACCGGAGCACAGAAAAATGTGATGGTTGCATGGAGATGGAAGAAACCGAAATTAAGCAGCAACCCCCTTCCCATGAAGACCTAAGCGAGGCCAACACCTAAGCGAGGCCAACACCTAAGTGAGGTCACCACCGAAACATAAATACCACCCACCAGCCCCCTAAACCATTGAAGAAAACAGACTACACTACCTAACCTCCAAACCTTTAACCCCCTACAAAAATTCTTCACCATATTACAAACTTACCCTTATGGGAGAAAGAAAAGCGAAAATGTCGACCTACGCAGAAGTCAGCATCAAGGGACGAGACCTCATTTTGGGGTACCTACTTTACCGAGAAATCATTCCAGAAGACGCATAATGGAAGATTTTCGGCATCGATCACTGCGACGATTGTGGACGAATCGATGTCGAGACGGAGGAGTGGGATGACTGGATAGTAGGGAACTTCGTGGCCCTGCCACACTACAGGGAGTCAGGTTGTTTTGTGCGCGGAGCGCCATGTGGGGGGTGCTTGGAGAGATAGTTGGAAGGTGCGGAGTGGATGTTGCAGGACGACTTGAGATTGCTGCACGATAGGGATGACGATGAGGATAGGTCCTTTCCGGAGAACAGCGGACCTACCGGCTATTAGGATTTCCTTGGATTGTTTTGTTTTGGTGAAATTGTTATTTTATTTTGGCAGTGTAACAAGTAGGGGTTACTAGGGTTTTATGTTTGGTTTCACAGTATCGGTTGATACTGGTATTGTTTCGTTTGCTATCGGTTGATACACACATTGTTTTATGTTTGCTTTTACAGTATCGCTTGATACTTGTATTGTTTCGTGCGCTACCGGTTGATACACACATTGTTTTATGTTTGGTTTTACAGTATCATTTGATACTTGTATCCTTTCGTCTGCTATCGGTTGATACACACAATGTTTTGCAATATCGCTCATACTGGAGATTAGCGATATGCTGTATTTAAAGACCGCTGATTCCTGCCATGGAAACAGCAGACTTCGACAGACAGTATTCTTAAATATACTTGGTTGAACGGTTACTTCTTTGATCTCCTATTACACCCCTTCGAAGCCTCCTTTAGTAAGTACTGCTCGCTGCGTGTTGATCATGAAGCCATCTGCTCCTATCGTACCGCTACGTGACTAGGGCTTGGCCCGAACACGTTACTGAAACACGCTTGGTGTAGATTGATGTGGACTGACAAGGGATGTGCCTGCATTGATAAGTCTGTCGTTGGTGCTGATCACTTCGTATGCAGAGATAGGACCAGTAACCGCTTGCCACAGTAAAAGGGTTGGAGTGACTACGATTAGCACAAACACCATGAAAAGAGTAGCGGGACACCCTCTCCCTGGTTCGTGGAAATCAGCGTCAAGCGCGGTAAAGGTTTTCAGAGTCTATGAGATTCGCACAGTGGAACGATGGGAGGAGTAGAAAGGCTGTGAACACCTGGATGCGGAATATAAACATCATGGTGTCTCCCACGCTTTACAGAGATCATCAGCGATGGAGAAGAGATCTTATCAATATATTCATTCTATGATACACTGTTACAAAATTTCTGTCTTGGCATCTGAAAGTGAACCTTCCTAGATATCACTTTGTCATGTATTGGGCCCTAGTCTAGACTCGCTTGTCTTTCAAGTTGGCTACCGCTTAACACGATATTGCTAAGCTTCTATACTACAGAGGCTCACAACCACCCCCTTTAATGAGCCTGGAGGATGGCTTATCTGGAGCCCTCCACCATCTATCTCAAACCTACCTCCAACAAAACCACCACATATACAAGGTCGAGTTTGCTCTCAGAATAAGCGAAGTCTTTGTAGACGAAAACGTTTCCTTCTGGTTCACTGATCATGGGATCAAGTTGGTACTCAAAAACCTCATCATCATAGAAAGGAAAGGAAAGATATTGCAACCAAGCATCGAGGAAGGATCGGAGGATTCTAGGGGGACCGATATGCTACCCACTGCGAGACACCAATGGCTGATCAGCCTATGTGGACCTTGCGAAGATAGCCCCATTCGACTACTGCTACCACCTGCTGGAGGTAACATTCCACGGCTACGCTTAGGTGCTACCCCTATACCTAGGAACCCAACAGGGCCACCAGTACCAAGAGGCCCAACTCAAAGCGTCACGAAAAGACGAAGCGGGCAGAGGTCACACTCTGGGACCCCAACCCCCTTAGGCACCAGTGACTGGAGTGCTTTCCCCGCATATATTGGGACACTAATCGGCCAATTAGACCGTAGCGTTACCCAAAACAAGAATAACTAGATGGTCGCATATGGGACCCTATCTGACAAGGGGAAAGACACGGCAGAATACCTTACTCAAGTAAGCCAGCGACTTCTAAAGAGGGAGAAGCAGGTTGGAGAGGAATTGGTACTTTGGCAAAATAAGAGTAGGAAACGGGAAGGAGAGGTGGTCGCTAAGATTACCAGATTTAAGGGAGTGATCGAAGCGGCACTCGCTCACATGCACCAGCAATCGGATCAACAAGTAGCAGTAAGGGGACAGCTGCACCAGGACCTGGGACGCACTATCCAAGAATTGGTGAATAGAGATCAGGCTCTCTATACAGGCCTGGATAGACTGCGGAAGGAGCTGGATGAGGAACGACGATATGGGGGAACCTGGGAACTGCAGTTTGTAACAGATCTGCAGACCCCAGACCAAAAGGTGACGATGGGGCTCAGGGACATGCAGCAAAACAAGACCCAGATGTTTGCCCAATCGACGAGGGAAATGACGGCGCTAGTACAGGCAGCATTAGGATCGCATCAGGGGGGATCAACCCTCGATGGGGAAACCAGGCGAGGACGGTCGGGCCTATCCTAACAAGACAAAGGGAAGGGGCCAGCAGAGAGAGATACCTGGCCAGAAACCATATGGAGTGGCCGAGAAAGAACCGTGGCGGCCCCAAATGTGGCCGGATGTGCAGGAGACCTGGACCCAGGAGATGATGGGTTGGACAATGGTGGGGAAGGACCGAGCCGGCAGCCAGAGGCATTACCCTTAGGAAAGCCATGGACAGCTAAGGAAGCGGAGGAGCACCAAATGATGCTGCAGTTAGCCAAGGAGTTGGCCCAACAAACTGCTTTGCATCCGAGGAAACCTGCCGACCCTCTATTTGTATACTAAGCAAAGTCCTGCCAGGACATAAAAACGTGGCTAGATACGTGCCAGGGCTACTTTAGCCGAAATCCCATACTGTGAATAGAGGATAAAGATAGAATTAAATATGCCTGGGGATGGATGAAGGATGCCGATGTGACACCTTTCAGCAATTGGTATAGGAAGAGCATGGAAGGGCTCGAAGTGTATGCCAGCTCGTCCCGAATTGCTGACGTGGGAACAGTTGCGACATGAAATTATTGTGCAATTCTCGCTGATCAACGAGGACCGGAAAGCTCTGGCACAGATGGGAAAGATCAAGTATGAGGAGGACATCGACAAGTAGCTTCTCCAGATGGAGAACTTGAACATCAAGACCAAGCTTTCAGGAACGGCATGGAGGAAAACAGTAGAGGACCGACTACCAGAGGCAATAGTGAGACAGCAGTCTCCTAAGCGATACGACACTGACACCGAATGGCTAGAGAACCTTCGCGCGGTCGTCAACGAGGAGGAAGCTTTCCTCCACCGCGCGGGGCAACAACGAGACAATCCATCCAGCCCGTTGAGTTCTTCCGGACCGTTGAAATGACGACAGGAGGACAGGGAAATGGAGGTGAAGCATGGAAAGGAAGAAGGGCAACCTAGCAATTTCCAGAGGAAGAGAGCACCTGGAACTTTCAAGTCAGCAAGGTTTGCCCAGGCCAATAAACCGAACAAAACCCTAGGGGTGGAGCATACCAACTGGCAGAATGCTCACACAGAAATACCCCAGAACCTGGTCGACCAACGCTGGGAAAATAAAAGCTGCACCCGGTGTGGACTCACCAACCACAAGTGGGGAGCTGGTTGGAAGGGAGCCATTGTCGCAACGATAGGACGACGGAAACTAGTGAAGTTTACGCCCCGAAACAGGGAGGTTCAGAACACTGCCCCAAGGCCAGTAGTGATGCAGACTAATGTGCCACCAGCACCTGCACTTTGGGAGTTGTCTGATCAAGAACGGGGATAGATCAGACAACTGGGAGCACTGTATAAAAACCACGACCTACATTCCGAGCCAGGGCAACGGCTTAGTCAAGAATGTCGGCGAACCGCACTGACTAGGTTCTGAGCGTAGGGAGGGACCGAAGTGTGAGAGGCATAAAAAAGCATGTATAACGGAGAAAGTTACCCCTTCGCAGGGGGATGCAATCAAGAATGATCTGCGCCCTGGACGCGGGATGGCAAGACTTTATATTCCTCCCTGGGTAGAGAAGTTTCAAACCGAGCACACATGACGAAGGGACTATTGCGTGGGGCAACTCAGGGCGCCCCAACTCTTTCCTCCAAAGGTGATGCACGGGAAATGGGTAGGGATAGTGCAGGACTGCCTGAGGGTGCTTCCCTAGTCTTAGGATGGCAGCACAGGCGATAGCGCGTGGTTAGGCTGCAGGTTGCTAGGCAAGACAAAGGACAGCCTGCTCACCTGAAATTGTACACAATGGCAGGAATTGAAGACCTAAGGCCAGCTTAGAAAGGTCGCTCCCTTATCTATGCACTAGTGGCATAGACCGGTATGATTGAATATTGTTACTGAGGGGAAAGAAGGCAAGAAAGGAGATGCAAGCACGAGGGACTGGGTTTGTCTGTGGAGGCCTGAACGGCCAAAATTGTGCGGGTACAATAACAAACACCCAAGATCATTGAATGTCCAGAGATAAAGATGTCCGTTAAGCGAAGACAGGGTAACCCTACAGGGGAACCAAAGCGACAGAAAACCCAAGTCCCAACACCTACATATTACGAGTGCTTACAAGGCACAGCACACCTTAAAATACAAGGGGAGCGAGTACCACTTCACATGTTATTAGACTTGGGCTCGCAAATCTTTGTTATACGAGAAGCGCTAGTCTGATAACTTGGCCTACCAAGGGTACAATAAGACACCTCAGTTAGTATAACTGGGATTGACGGTACACAATCCCAAAACGCGGGAGGTGCTATACGACCCCTATCATGTTAGAAATTGGGGCTAATTGGGATTGCTGGGAAATTACCTGTGAAGTCGTGAGCGTGAGGATCCATGACTTAATAATACCTTTCGGTTGGTGGCATCGCCAATACCCCTTATCATTCATCGAGGATGCGAGACCATGAACGTTCTAGGCGGAGCAGTGTGAGCAGCACTGGAAACCAGAAGATGAAGGTATCTGCATTGAGTGGGATGAGACAGTGGCATCGGACCCTGCAGAAAGATACGTGGGCCGAATTGCAGGCCCATGGGACTCAGAGGCAGTAGTCATGGAAACTCAGCCCAAACCCTGAAGGGAGTACGCCGATCTTTTCCTGCCCCGGGCAGCGGAACGGCTCCCAAATCACAACACCTGCTATCATGAGATCAAAGTAGTCAAAGGAGAAAAGCCCCTGTAGGGGCCAATATACCCGTTGTCCAAAAAGGAACTACCGGTGTTGTGAGAATACCTGGACAAGATGCTACATGAAGGAAAAATAACACCCAGCCAGTCGCACGCAGGTGCCCAAATGCTGTTTGCATCAAAAACTGATGGACGGCCAAGGCTATGTGTGGACTACTGCAGGCGGAACAAGGTTACCATTGCCAACAAGTACCCCCTGCTGCACATGAGTAAACTCAGAGATCAAGTAGTCGGATTGCGTATCTTTACCAGGTTGGACCTAAAGGATGGGTACCACCTGATAGGCATTAAAAAGAGGGCTGAGTGGAAGACGGCCTTCCGCACTGGGTATGGTTATTACAAATATCGGGTAATGCCATTTGGGCTAGTAAATACGCCCGCCACCTTTCAAGCCATAATGCACGTGGTCCTAAGGAGATTCCTAGACTTGGCAGTAGTTGTATAAATAGACGATGTATTAATTTATTACAAGACCGAGGAGGACCACGTCAAGCTGGTAAAGGAGGTACTGACCGAGTTATGGAAATACCAGTTGGCGGTGTCTATCACTATGTCAGTATTCTACACCAAGACGGTGGAATTTCTGTGATACATAGTGAAGATGGATAGGATCATCATGAGTGATTGAAAGGTCAAAAGAATAAAGGAATAGAAAAGACCTGAGTCTGTAAAGGACGTAGGGAATTTTATGGGATTTGCGAATTTCTATCGGAGGTTCAACAGGAATTTCTCCGGGACTTGCAAACAGATAACGGAACTATTGAAGAGCGACCCAAAGGGGTTCACCTGGGGAAAGGGGCAGGAGGAGGCTTTCGACTTCCTGAAGGAACAATTTGTGGCGGCGCCTATTCTAGCACACTTCTACCCAGACCGAAACACAGTAGTGGAAACAGATGCAAGTGATTTCGCGCTAAGGTGTATAATGTCACAATACAGCAGAAAAAGGTTATACCCAATAGCATTTTACTCCCGAAAGCTCAACTCGGCGGAATGCAACCACGATGTTCATGATAAAGAGTTGCTCGCCATAGTTGAAGCATTCAAAGAATGGCGACATTACCTGGCAGGGACAAAAGAACCCATTGCAGTATTTATGGACCATCAGAATCTGCAATACTTCCACACGACCAAGGCATGGAGTGCCAGGCAGATGAGGTGGGCACAGAAGTTAGCAGATCTTAACTTCAAAATTGTGTACCGACCAGGGTCAAGTGGTGGAAAGCCGGACGCATTAAGCACATGGCCAGAGTACCATCCCGACGGGGGGGCTGCCCAGAGCGAGAAGCTCGCAATCTTAAACCCTGCACATTTTAGCCAAGTCATAGTTATTGTGGTAGGAAGAGAAGACAAACCTGGGCTAGGTCAGAAGACACGCGAGCCGGAATGTACCCGAGCCGTACAACTACACCTAGAAGCTCGGATCCCAACAAGAGGCTCAAGCAAAGCGGCAGGTCATGACATGTACACGCTAGAAGAAGCAATAGTGCCGGCTCGCAGACAAGCAACAATAGTGACAGGAATAGCCTTAGCGTTGCCAGTGGGAACCTATGGTCGAGTAGCTCCAAGAAGTGGCCTCGCCGTCTACCATGGGATCATGGTCGGGGCAGGAGTCATTGACAGGGACTACGGGGGAGAGTTGGAAGTGTTGCTGTTGAATCTGAAGGACCAGGACTACAACGTCGGGAAGGGTGAACGAGTTGTGCAACTGGTAATAGAAAAGATTCATGATAGGGAGCTCCACGATGCAAGGGAGCTAGACGATACTGAGAGGGGCCAGGAAGGATTCGGAAGCAGGGGAACTAGTATGGTCGAAACTCCAACCGAAGTCAGCCAGTTGAGAGAAGAAGGGGCACTAAAGCAATACTCCGATCAATTTGATCAGGGAAGGCATAAAGCCTTGACAACTGTAGAAACCGTACTGACTAATGCAGTGGTCATTAAAGCAACGGCACGGATATTGGACGCCCAATTCCTAAAACACGTGGAGGAAAAGGGAGTGATAGACCAGGACTGGAAGTTGAGGAGAGAGGAGTTGGGAAGTGGCCGAGATGACTGAAGAGACATGCCAGTGCATGGGTCTTTAGCGGATAGCCTCCTTTACCACAAGCAACGGCTATTCATCTCAAAGGACAAGGCCATACAAATGCTGATTGCTCAAGGCAGCCATAACTCCAAGGTCGTGGGGCATTATGGCCAGGAAAAGACAGTGGAAATCATAATGAGAGACTTCTAGGGGAGAGGGCTCGCAGACTAGGTAAACGACTATGTACAGTTATGTGACAAATGTCCACATACCAAAGCGCCACGATACGCAAAGTATGGGCTTCTAGAGCTACTGAAAATACCCTACGCGGCATGGACCTTGATCTCAACCGACTTCATAATGCAATTACCGAAGTCGGAAGAGAACACTCCGATCATGGTGGTAGTAGACCGCTTTACCAACATGGCCCACTTCCACGGGCAAAAGAAAAATGCACTTGCAAAGAATGTGGCACAGACATTACTCAAGGAAGTAGGGAAATGACATCAGCTACCTGCGGAGATTATCTGGGACATGGATGCGAAGTTCGCGGGAGAATATGGGGAATCCCTCTGCAAACTCTTAAGTGTCAAGCGAAAGATGTCAATGGCATACCATCCTCAAAGAGACAGGTAAACAGGGTGAACCAACCAAGTGCCGGAAGGCTACCTCCGAAGCTTCATCAATTATGATCAGAATGATTGGCACCAGCTGCTCCCGCTAGCGGAGTATGCCTGTAATAACTCTGTTACAAGTGCGCATGGACTAACACCGTTCTACGCGAACCATGGATACCACCCGCAGACAGAATGGGTAAAGGACCGAGAAGCTCAAAATCCAGGAGCCACCACATATGCTCACTGGATCAAGGAAATACATGGACAAGAGATGGCTACACTGAAGGCAACTAGAGAAGCAATGGGGCGGTTCTGTGACAAGAAAGCGAGGCCGCAGCCAAACTTGCAGATAGGTGCCTTGGTCATGCTAAACGCCAAGAACATCCGCACCAAATGACACTTCCAAAAGCTTAGCCCACAACTATACAGGGCCTTCAAAATCCAGGAGCTGTGCGGCAACTGCAGATTCAAGCTGGAAATCTTGGAATGCTGGAAGATACATCCTATCTCCCGATATCATTGTTAGAGCCTTATCGGACATCAGTTCGACCGGCTTGGGAACAGCCTTCCAGGGCGCGAGAGCAAATAGATGGTGACTTGGAATGGCAGGTTGAAAAAATAGCAAAGAGCGAGGTTATTTCGTACACTTCCAGGGTTCACGGGTGCCCTAAAGGACCTGTGAACTTAGGTACTTTGGGAAGTGGCAGGGGTGCTTGGAGGATGAAAAGACCTGGGAGCCACCTGAATATTTGGGGCATGCCCCCGAGTTGATAGAAGGGTTCCACAGGGAAAACCCGGAAATGCCACTGATATAGAGGAAGGATGACAAGGAATAGTGTTCCTAGGCGTGGCCAAGTAAATGCGGAAAGGTTTTTCACCCTATCTTGCGGAGTCCTAAATGGAGTTTAACTTGTACACTATTAGAAAATTGGACTATAGATATTCGGGCCGAACTGTTGGAGAGGGGAGCTCATGTTACAGATAAGACGAACTGGCATAGCATAATGGGCATGTCGTACGATTATCGGCAAAAGGTCAAGTGTTCGATCCCAGGGTCCGCTGGAGTATTTGGAGGTTGTGTTAATTTCTACCAATATGACGCGGGCACAAAATCCGCAGTTACGCCACCACTGCAGGTCACCGACAAAGGGGTTTTCACTGAATCTTCAAGAGAGCACTCTGGGGTCTCCTGACAAGGTTGAACGAACTAAATTGGTCACTTGGTTGTGGAAATAAGTACATGCAAAGATCTCTCAGCTGCGCCAACTGATGGATGCCAACTGGGGGGAGGTGGGTTACTCCAATAGGAGTCCCCAGCTGCCAGGCAGGCAGCAAGACTGAATTTCGAGACCGTTGGTGACGGAATGCAGAGGAAAATCGTGATGAGGGAAGGACGCCCAAGAGATGATCGTTCGCCCACGCCCAAAAGTATGATAAGGTATAGTAAGTTGATGACCTGCCGTGTGTAAGGTCACCCTGGAGTGCGACAAGGACGGGCCGCCATTGGCATGATACGACAGAAACACGCTTCCTACGGGTTGACGCAGATGGATGAGGGATCCGCCGGCATTGATAAGTCTGTTGTCAGAGCTGATCACTTCCTATGCAGAGATAGGACCAGTAACGGCTTGCCACAGTGAAAGGGTTCGAGTGACTACGATTAGCGCGAACACCATGACGAGAGTAGTGGGACACCCTTTCCGCAGTTCGGGGAAATCAGAGTCAAGCGGGGTAAAGGTTTTCAGTGTCTACGAAGTTCCTACTTAGGAAACGTGGGAGGAGTAGATAGGCCGCGAACACCCAGATATGAAATATAAATATCGCGGTGTCTCCCATGCTTTACAGAGATCATTAGGGACGGAGAAGAGGTCATATCAATATATTCGTTCTACGATACACTCTTATAAAATTTCTATCTTGACCTCTTAAGGTGAGCCTTCCCAGATATTACTTCATTACATATCAGGCCCTAGTCTAGACTCCCTTGTCTTTAGAGTCGGCTACCACTTAACCATTGAATCCATGGACTAGTTAGCAAAAGTAGCAGCAATACTTCTAGGACTATTCCCCCCTAGCCTCAGCAAAAGAAAAGTACTCACACCTCCAGGAAAGCCATAAAGCTATATCCTGCATACTCTGAATGAGAGGAAAGAGCAAGAGGGGGCACCAGAATAGACTGCACTATTGAAATCACCTGATGATACCTCCGCGGATTCATCAGACTATTCATTGGGTAATTGCTCTGGCAACGAAGAATCTGAAGCCGACTTGGCAGAATGTGAATTTACCAGACTGCCTAGCAGCTAGGCCAGGTGACCAGGGCCAAGAATCTAAACTCCCTCTTCCTCCCACATTCGCAGGCAGAAAATATGACCTAAAACGCAAAGTGTTCGACTAATAGGTGACTACTACCACTCAGAACCTCACCTTGGAGGATGTTGATAAGACAAAGAAAAACAGTGGAGTACGCTATGGAAGTTTCTGTACAGGAAAGGCCAAAGAAGCATGCTACCAAGTGATGAACTACTATGAAAGTAGAGAAGAGATATAAGTAACAACATTGATGAAGTACCTAAGAGATAGATTCCAGTCTTTATGAAATACTGAAGAACTTTACAAGAAGTTTAAGAATATTCAATAAGTTTACAACAGGAAAACAGAAAGGATAATACTGGTAGTGACAGACCTGTTAATCCATCATGGCTGACTACCAGGTGGGACAATTTTACAATACATGTTACGGCAAAGGTTGTACGAAGTAATGCATCCCAGACTGCGGCAACAGGTAGAAGCCATGGCAGAGGAGAGAGATACCTTTGACAAGACCCTTGAATAAGTAGAATGCAAGGACATAATCCTGTATAAAACAGTAGTTTACTGAATACACACACCCCAACAGCAGACAGGCAAGCGATCCTCCACATATGACAATATTAAAAATAACAAACTGCACCACAAGGGATGAAAGGATAGCAAGAGAAAGAAACAGAAGAGATCAGATGAAGGTACATGTTTGGAATACTGAAAAAGGAGCACAATGTAAAGAATTGTTACATGAAGAAAAGCAAAGGCAAATCTACAAAAAGGGAGACTAGCGCAAACAAAGTGTTAGCAAGCATGTATGAGGAAATTGAGATAAACCTAAGAAAAGTGGAAAACTTGCAAACACAACTCTCGCCTATGATAATTCCTAGTGATGCATTGGGAGGCACCATTCACATAAATGGCCATCTCGCTCAGGTGCTATTTGATATAGGAACTATTGGGTACGATACAATCAGTACTACCTTTATTGCAATGCATAGGATACCCACAAACCCTCTCCTGGAACGAAGAATAGTAAATATGCCTATGAAAGGTTTCCACTCCTCAAGCCACAAGAAGTGTAGACAGACAATAGGAATCAGGAAACTAAATAGCCTGACCAAGAAATCTTAGTTGGAAACTTTACGAAATACAATACCCTAATTGAAATACCCTTTCTAAAAAGCTACAATACTGATATCAAATGTAGTGATACAGCAGTAGAGTTTCCCAATCACAAACTGTGAGTGTTGTATAGGCCAACAAGTGGAGAAATCCAAGCTGCAGTATTGGATACCACCCCAGCCAGCCTGTTGAAAGAATACAAGAATGTGTGCCCTGACAAAGTTCCTGAAACTCTACCATGAGTATGACAGATAAACCAGGATATTCAGTTAAAAGGCCCAACCATCCTACGAAACCAACCCATGTACTCGATCCCTGCAAGATACAATGAAAACGCTCAGGAACTAGATAAACAGGAACCTATGTGCCACAATTATTATACAAAAAGAAGTACCTGCAGCAGCATCTATGTTCGTACAACCAAAGTCGGATGGAAGGATCCACCCCCTGGTGGACCTGAAAGTCCAAAACAACAATACAGTGATAGATAGCCTCTCTTTTTCCAACCAGCAACAGATTCTAAACCACATTGGCAGAGCAAGGTTCAGAAGGAAAATAGACCTTAGTGATACATATTTCCAAACATGGATAGACTGAGAGAGTGTTAGATTCAACCTATTCAAAATGTCATTTGCAGGATTCATTAGCCGAGTAAGGCTACAAGGAGACATGAATGCAGGAGCAACTTTTATAGAGATGATAGAGGACATGTGGAATGAATTCCTACACTATTGCATATGGGTATAGAGTGATGATATTCTTATATTCTCGAATACACCAGAGGAGTATGAGAAGAACATATGGCAGGTATACAACTGGCTCCAAGAAGCAAAGTTGTATACAAGTGTCACGTTCTGGCCAGAGGAGGGCTAGCCAAGTGATGGCAGCAGGGAAAGGGTTTCACATATGATGTCGTTTAGACGTCATATAGTTAAGTTATTCTTTCACACACATGACCTCGTGAGCAGGTCATGGGGCACATTTATGTTGAGTACATTTGGCACATGACGTACAGTTGACTTTATGGGAGGAGCCTAGCCGGGCTCGTAAGGCTTACTGGCAAGGTAGACTCGTTCATGTTTCACGCATAACCTCATTAGTAGGTCATGTGGTTTGTTTACGGGTTGGATTTATATTGCAATTGATTTATGTTTTCACACATGATGTCACTTAGAGGTCATGGGATGTTTGATGAGTGCGCACATTACTCGATAGAGTCAGGTAATGGATTTCGCACCTGACCTCGCTTGAAGGCCAGGGCTGGGTTAGGGTTGCGGGAAGAGGCCTATATAGAGGCCGGGTTTTCACAGATGGGTTAGCTCTTCATGCAACCATCTACTATTATTTCCTATCTACTACTTTACGATATTTACAATACAAAAACCATTATGCTCCAACCCTATCCGCTAGACGGATCAATTATAGAGTCAAGAACCTGTCCGCTTCCTGCATTCGGTTAAGAGAACAAAGACCGCGACTTCAACATTGGTGAGAAACCGATTCTTAGGGGGAATACTAAGACAGGGCCTAGAGAGTCGAGAAGCTCTAGGACACAGCGCAGCGCAGTGCAGAAGCTTAACGACGTCGTTACTTGTGGCAAGTAAGCCGGAGGGTAGGATACCGTAACATTTGGTTGCATCTGTTGCGATACCTAACGATGACAAGATGGTCACCCCGGGTGATACGACATTCACTCAAGATAACAAAGGAGATATCAGTCTCACTGACGAAAACTTAAATCTAGGACAACTAGATACTGCATTAGGAGAAGCAGCAGAACAGCGATCACGAGCAGCAAGCCCGGTTACACCGCAAAAGACCTCGCCTCCCGATAGTTCCCTTGAAGGAACTCCAGGACTGGAAAGAATGGACTCAGCAGCAACCCCAGCACCCCCGAAGGGGAACACCACAAACGCGATCGTCATGACAGAGGAACAGTTACCCAGATTCCTCTCGAGGATCAATACCCAACCATAACCGAGGCCCAAGGCTACGGAACCCGATAGGTGTATGGGGGACCGCACCGAACTAAGACAGTTTCAGAGTCAGTTAGACCAATACTTCAAAGTCAAGGGGTATGAAGGAGGTAAGGATGCGATAAAGGTCGCATTCACAGAAAGCCTACTAAGGGGAGCTGCGGGCCAATAGATCATCCCATACATGGAAGGAAGTGGAGAAAGAGTATGGACGACCTGGGTTGAACTGAAGAAGATGCTCCAGACCCATTTCGGAGATCTAAGCGCCAAGGAAACAGCCAGACTGAAGTTGGACATGATGCAGCAAGGAAGGGACAACCTTTGCAACTTCTGGCACAAATTCCGCATGATAGCTGTCGTGGCCAAATATGACAATAACACGGAATAGCGAACCCTTCTTGGGGCAAGCAACGAGAGGATCCAGAAGGCCTGGCAAGACTCCGACCACCTATTATCAATGACAGAGAACTTCACCACGTGGGCAATCGAGAAGGAAAATAAGATCAACCTGGTCAACCACCTTTGGAATAGGACGAACGACCCAAGGAAGTCAACTATGGCACCGAACGACAATGGAACGTACCATCCAACGGCACCTCCGAAGCAAGGAACACGGGGGGATCCAATGGATCTGGACATAGCAGGAAGATGGAACAGGAGATTCCAACGCCTCTCAGACCAGGAATACCAGGGAGGAAGAAAGGAAAACACTTGTCTCTGATGCGGAGTGAAGGGACACTTCATCAAGGACTGCAGATGGCAAGAGCTAAAGATTCAGGAACTGGGAACAACAGAGGTCACGGAGGGACCTGAGACTTTAAACGAATAAAGTCCCCAGCAATGAGTGGTCTGAGGGAGGATGGACGAAGCAAAACCACCAGCATCGCACACATATCAACGGCAACAGACAACAAGGCAAAAATCAACAGCAAGGACAGTTACAATAACGAACACCTCATGATGAAGATAAAACTATGTACGAACGACCAGGAAACAGAACCAAATGCAATGGTAGATTCAGGAGCTACCAAGGACATCATCAACAGAAGCCTCTGCAAAGTCCACAGGATACCCCTGGAAAAGATCAAGAAACCCAGCGACATATTCGTTGTCAATAGGGAAAAAAGCAAAGCAGGACCTATTACCAATATAGCACGGACGGTTATGGAAATAGGAGCACACCAGGAAGCAACGACATTCCAAGTAGCGCATTTGCGTAAGCACAATGCTATGCTAGGAACGCCACAGCTAAAATGACACAACCCTAACATCGACTGAGAAAAAGGCCAAACCAACTGCACTAGCAGCTTCTGCACACAGTTTTGCCTGCAAACTTTTCCAACGATTGAAACAATACACGAAGAAAAAGCAATACAAGAGAACCTGAGGACTCAGATCCTCTACATGGAACTGAAAGGACAAGAAGAGA
The DNA here is from genome assembly GCA_003182015.1 of Tuber magnatum. Classification (NCBI taxonomy): domain Eukaryota; kingdom Fungi; phylum Ascomycota; class Pezizomycetes; order Pezizales; family Tuberaceae; genus Tuber; species Tuber magnatum. The sequence continues at coordinate 384,666 of PYWC01000112.1, forward strand.
CCCCCGACGACGAAGGTCCAAGGGTACAAGTGTTACACCTCGAAGCGAAAAAACCTACGAGGGGATCAAAGAAGGCTGCAGGACACGACCTGTACAGCACCCAGAATACAACAGTCCCAGCAAGGGGACAAACGATAATACCCCCAGGAATTGCAATAGGACTACCAGAAGGCACCTATGCACGTATCGCTCTCTGCAGTGGTATGGCCGCCCGACATGGGATTACCACAGGCGCAGTAGTGGTGGATGTAGACTATAGGCGAGAGGTTCAAGTCCTGTTAATAAACTTGGAAGAAGAAGACTATGTAATCAAGAAAGGAGATCGCATAGCGCAGATGATTATCGCAAACATCGATACCAGGGAGCTCCGCGAAGTCCTAGACATGGACAAGACCCAAAGAGGCAAGGAAGGATTTGGTAGTACCGGACGAGGAACCCCGGAGGACACTCCCACAGAGAAGACTGAAGACAAACCCCTGAGCATATCTTTCGTATCAGCAAAGGCCTTCAGTCAACCCTACCAAAGGAGAGAACGGACAGGGATCTTCAAATGGGACCAAGACGAACACGGACCAATGATCACAGAAGCATCAACGATCAGTACGCGGCTAGCGGTAAAGGAAGAAGCCCAGAAGAAGGAGATAACTCTGCGGCAACTGGTCCCGAAAGAATATCATGATTACCTCAACATAGTCAAAGAGAACAAAAGGACGGATCTTCCCACCCACGAGAGTAAAGATCACCAGATCAAGTTCAAGGAAGGGAGGGCGGGGCCTTTCATGAAACTCTACCCGTTAAGGGAAGAAGAATTAAAGGCACTGTGAGAATACCTCCAACAGAACCTGCCCAGGCAGTGGACCAGACCATCGTCCTCCTCGACGGGGGCACCCATCCTATTTGTCAAAAAGAAAGATGGGAAACTGAGACTTTGCGTGGCCTTCCGAGGGCTGCACCCGGTATCACAAAAAGACAGGTACCCTGTACCATTGATCAATGAAGTGTTGGACTGACAAGGACGGGCCAAACACTATATGCAGTTGGATATCAAAGACGCATATCACAATATAAGGATAGCAGAAGGAGACGAGTGAAAGACGGCTTTCAGGACGCGATACGGACTATTTGAATATTTAGTCATGCCCTTTGGATTATCCAATGCACCAGTGATATTCCAATGATAGATCAACTCCAGGTTGAGCAAGTACCTGGATATATGCTGTATCCTGTATCCAGACGATATCCTCATCTATTCAGACAACACGCAACAACACCACCGAGATATACGGAATGTCTTACAGGCATTGAGAGAAGCCAAGGTCACACTGAAGTGTTCGAAATGCGACTTCCATATGAGTGAGGTCGAATACCTAGGGTTTATCGTCAATCCTGAAGGAGTACGAGCCGATCCAGTCAAGACAGCAGCTATGCAGGAATGGGAAGCACCCAAGAGTGTAAAAGGAGTGCAAAGCTTCGTGGGCTTTTGCAACTTTTACTGAAGGTTCATAGAAGGGTTTAACAAAGTGGCTAACCCCCTCTATGACACGACGAGGAAAGGGATTAAATGGAAATAGGGAGAAAAGCAACAACAAGGATTCGACGATATGAGAAAGTGACTTACCACGACGCCGATATTACGGCACTTCGACCCTGCCTTACCCATTATGATCGAGACAGACGCATCCAACTATGTATGCTCCAGTATCCTCTCCCAACAGGGGGAGGATGGATTATGGCGACCGGTTGCGTTTTGATCAAAAACAATGTCAAAGTCAGAACAAAACTATGCCATTCACGACAAAGAACTGTTAGCCATTGTTCAAGCAGTTAAGGACTGGAGGGAGTACACCCTAGGAAGTCAACACATGATCCGTATTATCACGGACCACAAAAACCTACTAGCGTTTACCACCACCCAGGAACCCAATGGATGACAGATCAGATGGAGCAAGACATTGAGCCAATACCATCTCCAAATCGAATGCCGACCAGGCAAAGAAGGAGGAAAGCCAGACGCATTGACTCAAAGGACAGAGGACTTCCCTGACAAGAAAGAAACGAGGTTGCAATGACAAAGGATCCTCCTGCCGAAGGGGAAATATTTTCGCAAGAAAGAAGACGACGAGAGTGGATACGAATCGCTAAGCGAGATGACGGTGGCGACAGTACAAGATGAAGGATATGAAGAATGGATGCGACGAAGCACCTCCAACAACGAGGAAATCAACGAGATTAAGAGAGCTTGGAAGGACGGCCTAAAAGAAACGAAAAACATACCACTAGGGCTATACCAGGAGGAAGAGGGTTATCTATGGTACGATAACAAGATAAGGATCTCGGAAGAGAAGGCCTTAAAAACCGAAACAAGAAGCCGAAATCATGACAACCCGCAGGTAGAACACGGCAGAAGAGCCAAGACGGTAGCACTGTTTCAATGATCCTACTGCTGGCCTTCGATACGAGATGATATTAAACAATTTGTGAAAAATTGCGATACATGTCAACGGACGAAAACGATAAAGCACGCGCCTTATGGACTGCGCAACCAGCTCGCAGTGCCTGGAAGACCATGGCAATCCATAGCAATGGATTTCATCATTGGACTCCCAGAATCGAAAGGTTATGATGCCATGTGGGTCATTATCGACCGACTAGCGAAAATGGCGCACTTTATACCATGCCAAACAGTTATGACAACACCACAATTCTCCAACCTGTTTAAAGACCAAGTCTTTAGATTGCACGGACTGCCGCAAGATATCATCTCAGACAGAGGATCACTATTCACATCCAAAGTGTGGAAGGAAATAACAGAATGATTAAGCATGAGCCGACGCTTAAGCACGGCATTCCACCCCCAAACAGACAGACAAACCAAAAGAACAAATGCGATATTGGAACAATACCTAAGAGCATACGTCAACTACCAACAAAAAGACTGAACAGAATTCTTATCTACGGCAGAGTTTGCCTACAACAAGGGAAGGCAAGAAACGATAAAAACCACGCCATTCTTTGCAAATTACAGATATGATCCCACCTTCAACCCGGTGGAATATCAAGTGCCGAGAAAGACCACGCAAGCACATGATATGACGAAACTTCACGACATCTTACGAGAAAAGATAACGCTATCTCAAATGAGTCAGAAGGAAAGGAGTGATAAGCACCAAAAACTAGACCTGAACCTGTCAGTCAATAATATGGTATGGCTCATACCATGAAACATCCGAACCACGAGACCTTCGAAGAAGCTGGACTATAAGAAACTGGGACCATTCAGGATCATCGAACGTGTCATACTTCGTGCATATAAACTGGACCTCCCTGCCTCCGTGAAAAAGAAACTCATCCAATATTCCACATCAGCCTCCTCGAACCCTATCAAGGAAACTCTTTTCGCTCACAAAGAACACTTCCTCCTCAGCCTATTCACATAGACGGAGAAGACGAATACAAACTCGAAGAAATAATCGACTCCCGCTTGCACTAGGGTAAACTGCAATACCGTGCCAAGTGGACCGGTTATTCCCCAGAACACGACCAAGAGTGGTACCCCGCGACCAACTTCCACAATACATGCGAAGCAATTCAATGATTCCAGGAATGTTACCCCAACAAGCCTGGGGTACGAAGCGACAATTAAGAGGGAAGAGCAGGGCAACGACGAAGGGACGAAGATGATGGACCTACCACTTCCACAACTTACCGAACAACAAAAGGAACACAACTGCACATCCTTCTCTCGATACTTCAACAGCGGGTGCCAAGTGTACCAAAGCGACAAGTTCGGCTCTGGCTACTGCCTGCGCCAAAGCCATCGCACCCCACCAAAGACAAGCCCACTAGGCTCCTGGGAACCTGAATGAGTGGCGCTGGTCGAGTGCCCAGAAACCGCTTCGGGGACGAAGCGAGAGAAGAGAGGGGGGCAGAAAAAACAAAAGACCCCGACGAACCGACGAGGTTCCCCATGCAGCCACAGCGTGAGCGAAGAACTAAGCCCGACAACAACCGCAGCCGACTCTCTGCAGGGCCTGCAATGGATGGCGGCAGACAGCATCGACCGGGAGGAAGCCCAGAAGGCGGAGATCAGGGAACTACGAAGGGAGGGGAAATAGGGTGAGATATAGCGGGTGCGATTAGAACGAGAGGCAATCGCAGAAAGAGTAAGGGCGGGGCTGGCAGAAGAAAAGGTCAGTACCCTCCGGGAGGAGATGAGGAAGAAGGAGAAGAGGATCAAGAGCAGGGAAGTGCTCTTGCGAGAAACGAAGAGGTGGATGAGTAAGACGGCCCGCTGGATGGTAGAGGCAGTGGGAGACGAAGGCTTGAGCTAGCCTGATGGGACTCTGGCTGGAGAGAGAGGGGAGCCAATGTTACGATCTGGCTAGAGGAGCGCTAGCTAGGTGGCAGCAGCAGGGAAAGGGTTTCACAAATGATGTCGTTTAGACGTCATATAGTTAAGTTATTCTTTCACGCACATGACCTCGTCCGCAGGTCATGGGGCTCGTTTATGTTGAGTGCATTTTGCACATGACGTACAGTTGACGTCATGGGAAGAGTCTAGATGGGCCGGTAAGGCTTACCAGCAAGGCAGACTCGTTTATGTTTCACGCATGACCTCATTAGTAGGTCATGTAGTTTGTTTACGCTTTGGATTTACATTACGATTGATTTATGTTTTCACACATGACGTCACTTACAGGTCATGGGATGTTTGATGTTTGTGCACATGACTCGATAGAGTCAGGTGATGGATTTTGCACCTGACCTCGCTTGAGGATCAGGGCTGGGTTAGGGTTGCGGGAAGAGGCCTATATAGAGGCCAGGTTTTCACAGATGGGTTAGCTCTTCACACAACGATCTACTATTATTTCCTATCTACTACTTTATGATATTTACAATACAAAAACCATTACGCTCCAACCCTATCTGCTAGATGGATCAACTATAGAGTCAAGAACCTATCCGCTGCACGGATTCAGTTAACAGAACAAAGACCGAGACTTCGGCACTGGTGAGAAACCGATTCTTAGTGGGAATACTAAGATAGGGCCTAGAGACTCGCGGAGCTCTAGGACATAGCGCAGTGCAGTTCAGAACCTTAACGACGTCATTACATGTCGCAAGTAAGCATGAGGGTAGGATACCGTAACAACAAGCAAGAAAGAATTAGTACCCTTTGCAGATAAACTAGAAGTGCTTAGAGACATAGTGGACAAAGATGGGATCCATACCTCTTCACAGAAAATGTTGTTCATCACATATGGGGATATACTACAAAAGAAGAAGGAATTATAACAGTTCCTGGAGATAGTACACTATATGGCCCAGTTTCTCTGGCACCATGCTAGACTAATGGCACAAGCGGCCGGCCTGATGGGCAATGCGGAGCTTGTGTAGCCCAATACCCACGAGATACTATTCGACCTGATTAAGAAGTAAATTGTCAATTACCAAGTCATGCGACCAATAGTGATGAGGAGTAAGGCACCAATCTTCTTGGTAACAGATACCTTGAACCTAGGAATTGGAGCATGGATAGGACAAGGACCAATATATGAGACAGCATGACCAGCTATCTTGCATAGCAGGAAGTTCATCAATGCACAGACAAATTATAGAACTACTGATAAAGAGGCACTAGTGATAGTAAAAGTGTTTAATTGGTTCTACAACATACTAATGGGAAATACATTGACAATAGTGACAGACTATCAACTCCTGATGTACTAACAAACAGCAATGAAGGCAAGCAAGAAACAAGTTGGATAGTTTGGTGTACTGGAAAAATACGATACTAAGATAGGCTATGCTCCCGGGAGCATGAACTATTTAGCTAATGCCCTTCCCAGAGTGTATAAAGGAAACTCAGACTTGAACCCTGTGTATGTCAAGGACAATACAAAGAAAACTAATAATATCTCAGATCATACGGCTTATGAACAAGAATCAAACACCATAGAACCTGAGTGAGTGGCTACCTCTACCTCCACTTTTTTCTCATATACCAAATACCCAAATGAGGTCCTGGTACCTCGCGAGAGCCCTTGCTTAATTGTTGCTGGAAATAATTGCAGTGACCTGGGCATTTTATAAAGCACAATACTGGAAGAACACCAGTACAGTAACCCTCACTATTCACTCTGCAGGATAGATTATTGCCCATACAACCAGATTGAAATTAAGTTTGCGAACAACTATTCTAGACAATGAAGTCAGCCAACTACGAGGCCTCAAAGTAAAGGTCTGAGACCCCCAAGTACTATACCAAACCCTAGCCTCACCTGAATCCCACGATACATATGACATGAAATGGCAACCAACAATAGGTTGGAGACTGGATAGTACTAGGTAGGGGCCCTCCACACTCATTCAGCCCACACTACAATCATTCTCAATCCCTGGGCTATGGAATCCAAAGGCACCAGAGTTTCAGATGCCTGATAGCCTACTATCAATTATATGAGCAAACCCATTAAAAAGCTATGCCAATAAAACAATGTCATTAATCATACCTCCAGTGTTGGACGAGTACTACTAAGAAGTTGATGATATTTTGGAAGACAACAAAGAGGATGACCAACCCAAGACCACCCATGGAAGTGAGATAGAAGATGAAAGGGATATTAGAGAGATGGTTAATGAGAGAATAGGAATGTTCTGTGCCCATATCGTCTTAGTGTATAGAAAGGAGCCAATATGGAAAAAGATAAATGAGGATATAGAAGCAGGAGGAGACTTGTGTTTACATATGGTTGTAAATGGAATGCTATTTGCTAAAACAAGGTATGGGGAAGAATGCCTGTACATTCCAAAATGTCCTGGATTCAGAAACAATATATAGAGAGAGTATGTCATAGCTGAAATATACAATAAAGGGCACTATGGTGCTGAACAAAATCTATGCTATGCAACAGAATATCTGTTTTGGCCAGAGATGTGGAAGGATTTAAGAGGTTGTATAGCCCAATGTTACACCTACAAGATCAATTAGGAACCCAGGAGATTACTGGAATGAAAATCTCAAATGATAGTCCTGCTATCAGGTATCTTAGAGTCAATAGCCATTGATTTTGCAGGACACTGCCACAATTCATGGGGATATGATCTGGTCCTGGTAGCTACTACCAGATTTTCAGGACATACATGGCTGATACCAACAAATACAAAAGTAACAGCACTAACAATATGTGTAACGGGGGCACCCCTAGGAAGATGGATCCCAAGGTTGCGACCGCACCAAACAACTTCAAACTTATCGCCAAAAGTTCACACAAAAGTAAGAGTAAAGAAAACGGTAAAACTTAATATCATTAAGCCTGACGCTTCACTCAATTAAGGTCTCGAGAGGATTGATTGTTGGAGTAGGAGAGTTCTCGCATGGACTTTCAGGTAGTTTTATCTTATGCCAGAAACTCCCCCATCAGTTTACTCCAACTGTTCGAGCACACCCTTCTCCGCTAAGGGCGGTCCGACACGTCTCCTGACACCCCCTTCGGGCATGTATGTGTCGACCCGCTCTAGTCGGCGTTCACCATATGTGCATATCGTTTCTGCGGCGCATTTCCATTCTGCCCGCCGGAGTGAAAACCTCTGCGCATCGGGGACTTGCCAGTGGCTAACTGTCAAGACCCCTTGCTGAACTAGACTATCTATGACACCCTTCCCATGCGCGTTGATTTCTTCTTGACGCCGGAAGCTACCGTGAGCGGTTTATCTATCTACTATTTACGAGTCTCGGGCTTCCGGTGTCTTCCGCAGGGTACGGTGGTCCAGGAGTGATCCAATGGGCGCTACCCACGACCACTACCTCGGATACACCTTACCTGCGGTAGGAATCATGCTTTTAGTGTCTCTGCACTTCCCTCTCAGAGCCTATGGCGTTGGGGACATCCTTGGGCGTGGTAGGTGCAAAACGTTCCCAGTCGTCCCGGCACCACCCGGGACTACCTTCGGGACCCCCACGGTTAACTCCCGTTAACTCCGTCAGTTTTGGTCCGTTTTACTCCGAACAACTTGGAGGAGGTACTCCACCTTCCACCCTATGCCCCCTTGTATATCCTGCGAACAGCTTACGGTCGACCGGACGGCAGCAACGTATACGGTGTTGCAAGCGGGTCTCCAAAGATCCTCCTTTGCTAGACTGCACACAACTACGCAACCGTTTGCCCATGACGTCCGGGCCTCAAGGCGGGGCCGGAGGGGCATGATAGGAATAATGTCTTCAATTTACAGCTTCTCCGTAGCTGCGTAGCTCGCCCAATAGCATCTCCCGGAACCCCAGATTCCAGTATTATGCATGGCTTCGTGTGACAAACATTCCAGTCATTTTTCCCAAACTCCCCGAGGGACTTCGTATTGGCAGGTAGGGTAACTCAGGTCCTTGAACAGGGTAATCCAAGCCTCAAGGCAGGGTAACCCTGTTCTGAGGGTAGGGTAATCTTGTCCGGTGGACAAGTGGATTTTCTCCTGTTACCCTATCTATCCCACTTCCGGGGATAGACACACTCGGCCTTTCTCTAGTTACCCAGCCTAGCTGTGTATTGGCCCTTCATAGGTCCCTAAGTACGCTGACACCAACCTTGGGCGTAGCCATGTACCTAAATACTTGTGTCCACTAAGTCTGCTCATCTCGGAGCCCGGGCCATCGGGTCTCCGTAGGTCAAGTACTCACTTGCCTGCCGGTTCCTACCAGTTCGCCTCCGGGCTACCTGTATGGGTGTAGGTTCCGGCTGCCATAGCTCACGTATGCTCGGTCGTTACAATACGGGAGCTGCCATGCAATTATGTATTTCCACCCCATGGTTGCCCAGTAGCGGTAAAAAACAATGTAGACCCACCTTTAGAATAACATCTATGGAAGCAAAAATGCCGATCATTGGAAATTGAATGCCTTAAAGGGGCACTGGGACACTGCGAAACAAATGTGCAAGTTGAACAAAAGATTCAGTATGTGAAAACAGTACGTCAAAGTCTAGTCAATGCAAGGAAAACTCTTGGTTCAATTCAATCCTGGAAACAGTGGCTTACCTAGATGCAGGGTGGTCAGAGATCTTGGGTATCTCTCTGGACAAAGCTTTTTCTGGAAAAAAATTATTCCTTGCTTCTCTTGGCAAATTTCTAAAACTCCACAGCACTAACAGCCGATAAATTATTAAACAGATACCAAGTCATCCAAAATACTGCATTCAATGCAATAAAATTAGTACATTTTAGAAGCACCAGAATAGCAGCAAAACGACACAGACACCACACACCAATCCGGATAGGGAACCTACTATTGGTTTATAGAAACCTTTTTGCAACTTAATCTAGATGAAGCAAGAAATTGCAATCTCAATACTGAGAACCTTTCAAGATAGTTGGATACAATAACTATAGAGAAAACTATGCAGTAGAAATGGTGAGAAGAATGGACTGGAACCGGAGAGTGACCTTCCACAGATCTATGGTAAAATAACACCTCCCGAAAGATGAAACTACCTTCTGTTGAGGAAGCCATGCTAAACAAGCACCGATTGTAGTAAATGAAAAACTGGAATAGGAAGTGGAGATAATACAAGATCATAGAAGATGGTACAACTGAGACTGGTTCTTGATGAAGTGTGTTGGATGCTCTAAAATGAAGAACTGTTGGAAACTACTGGAAGGATTAGAAATTGCAATAGAATTGATAAACTAGAGGTGGGCAGACAATAAACCTGACAATGAACTACTCGGTAGAATAAACTGTGTGTTGGTCATATGCAGCTCAACACTACGCGAGATGCGGAGACTCAGACCCGTTACGAGCAAGAAAACACAGGGTGGTTTCTGGTCAGCTCATTTCGAAAGTGACTGTGAAAGCAGCAAGGATGAAAACCAGTTGATGGAACTGGAAGCGGCATACCTGGCTTGGCTAGGCATGGCCATGGATAAGGAATAAGGGGAAAAGAATACATACTATCCAATAGCCTTACGATGTCAAACTATAAGTAGGTATCTTAGAGACTTCACCATCAGCTAAGGAGACTATTCTTGAACTGTGATAGTATCCCTGGACGATATCTTACACACCACCTATTCCTATACATTTCCGATAAATGTTTCCAAATAACCCACAAGTTAACAGGACGAATGCGGGAAATAACCATATCAGATGAGTTCCAGTTTGGTAGTCGCTGTTACCTGAGCACGGAAAGATACGAAATTTGGAAATGGACCAAGAAAAATGAATATAAATACCACCTACCTTCTTCTGAGCACTTAAGCGAGAATGACACATACACCTTCCCCCAATCAACTGCCTTACATGTAGATAATCCATCTCTATTTGAAACACCTTAATGATGGCAAACTATGAGTAAGTCAACCTGTGACTATGCTACTAGTTTGTAGAACTATTAGTGCACTGTGAAACAATCCCACTAAGCGCATATTGGCAAATATTTTATATCAACTACTGCAAGCAATGTGGATGAGTCAATATCGAGATGGAGGATTGGGAGGATTGAATGGTATAGGATTGGATAGATTTATCAGTATACTTGGAATCTGGGTATTCTATACACGAAGTGCCACACATCAAATATTTGGAGAGATGGTTGGAGGGCACAGAATAGATGTTGCAAGATGACATGAGAATACTGCAGGATAATAATGATGATAAGGATGGGTCCTATCAGGACTTTCAGGAAAATAGCAGGTTTACCGACTATTAGGATTTTGTTATATTCGTTGGTTCAGTAAAGTCCTTATTTTGTGTTGCAAGTATAACCAGTAGGATTACTAGATTATATTTTATGCTTGGTTTTACAGTATCACTTGACACTTATATTGTTTTGTGTGGTATTGTTGGATACATACAATGTTTTATGATTGGTTTCACAAGTATTATCTGATACTTGTATTGTTTCCAGTGGTATCGCTTGATATATACAAGGTTTTTACTATTGCTCATACTGGATATAAGTGATAATCTGTATTTTAGAACTACTGATTTCCACCATGGAAACAGCACATTTCAACTGAGAGTATTCCAAATAAACTTGGTTGAATGGTTACTTCTTTAATTCCCTACTACCTCCTTTTGAAGTCTTATTTAGTAAGCGGTGCTCACCTCCCATTGATTAAGAAGCTATTGGCTGCTATTGTACCGCAATGTAAGTAGGACCCCGGTCCGAAAATGTTACAATACCCTGTGACCAGCTTTCCAGTTAGGCAGACAGCCAGAGTCTATTTACTGTTAAGAGGGTATCTCTAAAGGTTACCTTTCTCTAGCTTGTTTACAACTACACAACTATTTGTACTTGATATCTAGAACTTATAGCAGAGGCGGATAGGTATATGTAATGACCCAGCATACATGCGCTATGGCAGATGGAACCTATACCCATACAGGGAGCTAGGAGGCAAACTGGTAGGAGCCGGCAGGCAAGTAAGTACTTGACCTATGGAGACCCGATGGCCCGGGCTCCCAGAGTGAACAGAATTGGCTGGTCAGGGACTTAGGTACCTGGATACACCCAGGAGAGGTGTCAGCGTACTTAGGGACCTCTGAAGGGGCGGCTACTCAGCTAGGCAGGGTAACTGGAGAAAGGTCAGAAGTGTCTATCTCTGGCGAAGTGATAGACAGGGTAACAGGGAAAAGTTATCTTGTCCACCGGACATGTTACCCTACCCTCAGGATCAGGTTACCCGGCCATGGGGCTTGGGTTACCCTTCCCAAGGTCCTGAGTTACCCGACCTCCCAATGCGAAGTCCCTTGGGGAGTTCAGGAAAATGACCGGAATATTGGTCACGCGAAACCATGCATAATACTGGAATCTGGGGTTCCGGGAGATGCTATTGGGTGAGCTACGCAGCTCCGAAGAGGCTGCAAATTGGAGACCCTATTTCTGTCATACCCCTCCGGCCCCGCCATGAGGCCCGGACGTCATGGGCAAACGGTTGCGTAGCTGTGTACAGTCTAGTAAAGTGGAATCTTTGGAGACCTGCTTGCAACGCCATATACGTTGCTGCCATCCAGTCGACCCCAGGCTGTTTGCAGGATATACAAGGGGGCTTAGGGTGGAAGGTGGAGTACCTGCTCCAAGTTGTTCGGAGTAAAACGGCCCAAAACCGGCGGAGTTAACAGGTGTTAACCGTGGGGGTCCCGAAGGTAGTCCCGGGTGGTCCCAGGATGACTGGGAGAGTTTTACACCTACCAAACCCGAAAGTGTCCCCGACATCATAGGCTCTGAAAGGGAGGTGCGGAGACACCAAAAGCATGATTCCTAGCACAGGTGAGGTGCATCCGAGGTAGTGGTCGTGGGTAGTGCCCATTGGATCACTCCCGGACCACTGAATCCTGCGGAAGACACTCGAAGTCCATGAACCGTAAATAGTAGACAGATAAAACGCTCACCATAGCTTCCGGGGCCAAGTAGAAATCAATGCACATGGGAAGGTTCTCATAGATAGTCTAGTTCATGCGGCGTCTTGACTGTTAGCCACTGGCAAGACGCCGATGCACAGAAGCTTTCACTCCGACGGGCAAAATGGGAATGCGCCGCAGAAAAGATAACCGCATAAGGTAAACGCCGACCAGAGTGTGTCAACACATGCATGCCCAAAGGGTGTATCCGGACATGTGTCGGACCACCCTTACCAGTGAAAGGTGTGCTCGAATAGTTGGAGTAAACTGAGACGAGAGTTTCTAGCACAAGATAATACTACTAGGAAATTTATGTGAGAACTCTTCTACCCCAACAATCAATCCTCCCGAGACCTTAATTGAGTGAAGTGTCGGGCTTAACGATATTAAGTTTTACCGTTTACTTTACCCTTATATCTGTGTGAACTTTTGCCGATAAGTTTGAAGTTGTTTGGTGCCGTCGCAACCTTGGGATCCATCTTCCTAGGGGTGCCCCCGTGACAGTATAATAGAAACAATACCTTCAAGTTACCACCTTTTCATTGCTCCGTGGCTTGACCAATAGCAGCTTAGGGAATCACAAACTCCTAGACTGCATTGGGTTTCATATGACTAACATTCAAGTCATTTGTCCCAAAGTTTCTGAGAGACTCCGTAGTATAAGGTAGGGTAAGTCAAGCTCCTTGACAGGGTTATCCAATTCTCAAGGCAGGGTAACCAGACTTTCAAGATAGAGTTATTCTACAACGTCGTTAGAGTAGCTTTGTCCTCTTATCCTGCCTACTGCTTTAGCAGAGTTAGACACTTAAATCGTTTTCTTGGTTACCCTACCTTGGTAGACAACCTGTCTACCTAAGGTTCCTAGATATGTTAACACTGCCCCAGTCAAAGTATCTAAGTACCTAAGATCTTCACCATTAATAGTGGAAGACTAAATATTTGATACCTGTGAGGCAAGTAATTACTATAATGGCTTGGTGTATTGTAATGGGAGCACATCTAGGAATATAAATCCTAAGGTTGCGACCGCACCGAACAACTTCAAACTTGTCACCAAAAGGCTCACACAGATGTAAGAGTAAAGTAAGCGGTAAAACTTGATATCGTTAAACCTGACGCTTCACTCAATTAAGGTCTCGAGAGGATTGATTGTTGGAGTAGGAGAGTTCTCACATAGATTTCCAAGTAGTATTATCTTGTGCTAGAAACTCTCCTCTCAGTTTACTCCAACTATTCGAGCACACCTTTCACTGGTAAGGGTGGTCCGACCAGTCTCCTGGCATACCCTTTAGGCATGCAGGTGTTGACCAACTCTGGTCCGCGTTCACCATATGCAGTTGCACTTTCTCCGGCACATTTCTATTTTGCTCGCCGGAGTGAAAACTTCTTCGCATTGGTGCCTTGCCAGTGGCTAACAGTCAAGACACCTGATGAACTAAACCATCTATGGAACCCGTCCCATATGTATTGATCTCTATATGACCCCAGAAGCTACCGTGAGCGGTTTATCTGTCTACTATGTACGATTCTCAGGCCGCCAGTATCTTCTGCAGAATACGATAGTCTGGGAGTGGTCCAATAGGCACTACCCATGACCACTACCTCCGATACGCCTTACCTGTGGTAGGAATCATGCTTATGGTATCTCTCCACTTCTCCTATGGAGCCTATGGCATTGGGGACACTTGCGGGCCTCCTTGGTATAAAACTCTCCCCATTGTCCTGACACCACCCAGGACTAGCTTTGGGACCCCCACGGTTCACTCCTATTAAGTCCACCCATTTTGGTCCCTTCTACTCTGAACAACTTGGAAGTGGTACTCCACCTTCCACCCCATGCCCCCTTGTATATCTTGCGAACAGCTTACAGTCGATCCGACACCAGCTATATATACCGTGTTGCAAGCAGGTCTCTAAAGATTCCTCTTTGCTAGAGTGCATAGAACTACACAACTGTTTACCCATGACATCCAGGCCTCAAGGCGGCGCTGGAGGGGTATAATGAAAACAATATCTCCAATTTACAGCTTCTTTGGAGGTGCATAGCTCGCCCAATAGCATCTCCTGGAACCTCAGATTCCAGTATTATACAAGGCTTTGCGTGACAAACATGGCGGTCATTTTTCCCGAACTCTCCGAGGGACTTTGTATTGAAAGGTAGGGTCACTCAGGACATTGGACATGGTAACCCAAGACGCACGGCAGGGTAACCTGATCCTCAGGGTAGGGTAACCTTGTCCGGTGGACAAGATAACTTTACCCTGTGACCCTGTCTATTCTATTGCCGGAGATAGACACTTCTGACCTTCCTCAAGTTACCCGGCCTAGTTGAGTAACTGCCCCTTCAGAGGTCCCTAAGTATGCTGACACCGCTCCTGGGTCTAGGCAGGTACCTAAGTACCCTGCTAGTTAATTCTGTTCATCTCGAGGCCCAGGCCATAGGGTCTCTTTAGGTCAAGTACTTACTTGCCTCCTGGTTCCTACCAGTTCACCTCCTGGCTGCCTGTATGGATGTAGGTTCTAGATGCCATAGCTCATGCATGCTTGGGTCGTTACATATATATGAGTTATGGCAACCTGAACCGACACCTATTCACCTAATTAAGTGGGCAACTGGAAGGAACAGGCAGGCAAGTAACTACTTGTCTTATAGGTCCCTAATAGTTATGCTCTTCTTGTGAACAGATAAGACCTTAGGTACTTAGATACTTTGATTCCCAGTCCTTGATCATAGGCAATGTCTGTATACTTAGGGACCTCTGATAGGCAAGTTACTCTACTAGGCAGTGGAACTGGTGAAAGGATACAAGTGCCTAACCCCACTAAAGTGGTAGGTAGAATAACAGGATAATGTTATACTGATATTCAGGTAGGATGGTGGTATCTTGGGAGTCTAGTTACTCTGCCATGAAATTTAGGTAATCTTGTTGAGAGGCCTGAGTTACCCTGCCTTGCATGATAGAGCCTCCAGGGAATCTTGGGAAAAATCACTGGAATGTTTGTTACATGAAACTATATGAGGCCCATGAATCTGAGATTTTTGAGCTACAAGTAGTTGTGCTATACAGCTCTTAAGAAGCTATAACTTGGAGGCATTATTCTTATCATGCCTCTCAGGTTCCGTCTTGAATCTTGGACATTATAGACAAATAGTTGTGTAGTTGCGTGTGAAGTAGACAAAGGGAACCTTTACAGATATGCTCATAACACTATATGCACTCTGACCCTCTACCCAACTGCAAGCTGTTCACAGGATATAGCAGGGGACATAGGTGAGAAGGTGAGGTATGTTCGTCAAGTTGTTGGGAGGAAAGCAGATCAAAACTAATACAGATATCAGAAGCTAACCATGGGTATCCCAAGGGTAGTCCTGGGTGGCAAGTGGGATGACTGAGGATGTTTTACACCTATCAAGCCTAAACATGCCCCAATCTTGTAGTCTCTGTGAGGGAAGTTTGAGGACACTAAAAGCATAATTCTTATCATGACTGAGATGGTTTTGGTTGTGGTAGTCATGGGTAGTACCCATTGGATTACTAGACTGGATATCCTACCATGGGAGTCCATAGAGGCTATTGGCACAGTAGAAGTAGATAGGAGGTGTAGACTAAGCAAGCTAAGAAGAACTTCTATAGATAATATAAATATGGGAATGTATTCATAAACAGTAGGCTCTCTCAGGTGACTAGACAGTTTGCTACTGACAAGGCATTAATGGAAAGAGGTTTCACTCTAAGGGCAGTAATTGACATGCGCTGCAGAAATTGAACTGCATAAGAGGGTTGCACACTAGCAAGTATTGATACATGAATGCCTACAAGGATACAGAAGAAGTGCTGAACAATGCTGAGTAGTGAAGGGTATGCTCTAAGGGTTAGAGTAAACTCATGGAAAAGTTGCTGGTATAAACTGTGACTACTTAAATCTATGCAACAACTCTCCTACTCTAATACAATTAACATCGATCAGCAAATAAATAGGCTGGCACCATGAGTGTAAGGTTAGGAAACTGTAAATTATGATTTTTTAAATTACTGTAAATTACTGTAAATTTAGGGTAAAAAATATTAATTTACGTAAAGTATTTCAGCTTACAAATAAAATATAGTCTAAGTTTATACAAGGATATTTCAAGTTTCTCAACATTGTTTTTTAAAAAAATACCTTCAGTATTATATTTTGAGTCTGTAGATTTTAAGTAAATTGAAAGTACTTTATAACTTTAGCTGATAAACTGTATCCATTCCCCTACCACCTGCAACATTCCATACCCCAAGCACCAGAGCCACAGGCCATTAGAGTAACAAAAAAATCCCCAGCAAGTCCCTAGCGCCTTCATACAACTAGTATAAACTATCAACCTGTGGTCTCTTTTGAGGCTGATGATGATCCTGGCTTCTACCTGCTGTCCCATTCATAACTCTTGAGACAACTGCTCTAAAAATGTCAATTGTATAATTGTCAACAGCCTCTCCATTATCACTATTGTGGCCAATCTCCGAGTCCTTGCTCATATTAATTCGACTATTCCTTTGGTGGTCGTCTATTCAATATAGTGATAAATTGTTAGCACCAGTAAAACAAGAAATAAGAAAATGTTTCCATCTTTTTAGAGTATATACCAAATTCTCTCAGATTATCCTGAGACTTCTCATCACTTTCCAGATCAAGAGCTTGATTTTCAATCTCAATTTCACCCTCATTTGACAAATCCTGTGACTGGCGTAGTTTCTCTGGCTTACAGTCTAGGACTTGACAGTTCATGTAGATAAAGGAAAGTATATCAACTTGCGATTGATGTAGGCGGTTCCAGGATTTATCATGAATAAAATTCTGGGCACTATAGGATCTTTCGCTAAGAACTGGGTTGGCCAGGGTCTTGAATAATCGAATTGCCAGCTGTGCCAGGTCTGGTGTAAATAGATACTGTGCTTGCCAAAAGACTACTGGGTTTTGAATTCTGCAGGCAACATTACTATCAGAAAACGGTCTTTCATGTGCTGGGTAAGAGAAAAAAATCTGCAATGACATTATCTGACTTCCACTCCTCTGTGTACATGTACTGAATATGTACAAGGATGGCATTGTGTTGATAAATACTGATTGTAATTGTTGAGTTCTTTGAGGTAAGATAGTAGGCAGTTTAGTGTATATTCTGAAGCTGTCTCTACATCCATTTTTTCACAATTAACGACAGCGATACTGCTTCCAACTGGCCACTCCCTGTGGTTTGGATATGCTCTAGAATCATTTTCTATCAATCAGCTATAAGCCCCAGATATGATGCTGCTGATTCTGAGGCTGTTTGAAAAAGACTAATTGGGTGTATCAGGTCACAAAGCTCCTCAACTTGTGCCCAAAAGAGACGATCCCGAATAGTCATAACCACTAACTCCTTAATATCCCCTTGTGGTGAAAGGATAAATGCCTTTAAAGCATTCATTATTTTTATATACCAAGTCGATCGCTTAAGGTTGGGTCCCCCACCGAGTAATAACAGAGGGAACGATAGAGACCATTTTTCCATAATATTCAATTTGTTTTTGTCAGAGAAGGGCTAGTTGCTTGGGAGATGCTCGAAAGGTGGTAATAATTGCAGTGATTTTACATAAGATCTGCTCATTGTAGGGAACTTGAAGGAGATCTTTGATGAAAAGTTGCAATCCATGGGAATTGCAAGAAACGAAAAAGCACCTAGATGCTTGAAGTCGTGAATCGGTACTTAGAATTCACCAGACACCTCACATTGTACTACAGGTATCTGTAGCAAGACTGTTTATCCTGCTCCAATCTCCTGAAACAATGATCTCAAGTTGACTCATCCACCAAGCAGTAGTATTGGATGAATTCATTGACTCTGCCCCAACATCTTAAGATATGTAATAAAAGATTCCGTGGCTTGTATTTATTGAAAAATTGATAATTCTTTCTTTTTTTGATATTCGTGCTTTCAACAATTATAATATTTAAATAATACATTGATGCCAGGAGTTGATCAACTTCATCTTTTCCATCACAGTAAACCTTATGAAGGATTGTCGTTTGGAGAGTCTTTGAATTCAGGGGTCGATATCCTGGTGCAATCATCTGATAATAGGAGTTGAAATGAGGTGATTGAATAATATTAAAGGGTAAATTGTTTATATAAAAAGCAAGTGCTAGCCTCTTATCCCTTTCGGTCCCCAGAGGACCATAGGTCGGCCACCAGGGGCCTTACTTCCGTTTACGCCCCACTGAGCTGGATGACTCCAGTCCCCTCCCCCCCATGAGGAAGTACCTACCCCTAGATGCCATGGCACACAGGACAATTACCTTCCTCCCGGTACGTTCCAAGGTCCCTTGTGTGGCCCTCAGCCTCCTGCCTATTGAGCAACTTCCCTACCACACGAAGGGTCCGCCCTATGCCTCGGTTAAGAGGACCGTCCGCGATAGACTNTAGACTACTGCACGACTGGGTCACTGAGTTCCCCCCCCCCCTCAAGCACGCCTACGCATCACGCCTGTCGCCCCACCCCTTCATGGGACCCGGGCGCTTCATCGCGGGCAGACTTCACCTGATACGGAGTGGGAAAAACTACCTGGCCGCTCACCACTCCTGGTTCTAGGAAGTCCCCTTGCCCCTCTGCCCGCTCTGCCGGAGGGAGGAGGAGGACTTCCCCCATGCGATCCTACACTGCCAGTCCCGGACCGTCCAGCGAGACCGCCTCCTCCCGGGGGTCACGTCAGTAGCACAGGACAGCCCCTTGTGGACCGATAGGGCCTCCCTCCTCGCCCTCGCGAGCTATATCAACGAGACTGCCACGGGCTTCCCGCCCGGCATGCCCCCTGCGTCAAAGACCATCCTAAACCCCGAGCTCGTCCATTCCTGCCCGGCAGGTGCCCCCTGTTAGGCCCATTGGTTTTGTTTATGTGTTTCCTTCACGTTATAATCGTTTAGTTTTTTGTTTTATTTCCGTAGAGATTTAGTGTCGGCTATCGGACACACTTAGAGGGTCACTTTGGTGATTGTTGGTGCGGGTTTCTTTTGTTTTGCGGTTCGAGATTAAGGTTTTGTTTATGCCATAGCTAGCGCTGCATGTACGTTCTTGTACCGTAACAATGAATACATAATGATAAATAAATAAATAAATAAATAAAAAAGAGCCTCTTATCCCCTTCGTGATGCGGTGCCTTATTGAGTTTGTGAATAGCCGAGTCCAGTACTTGCTGCCTACCTGTTCTGAAGGCAGCCAACAACACCAAAGCAACTCCATTGCCAGTCTCACCTCTTTGTGAAACTAGGTATGCATGGCAGCCTTTCAGATGATCTTGTTGTCGGATAATATTTTTTGTACAAGTCTTGGTACATGCGTGGCATTTCACATTCGCTACCTGAATCCAATCAGCTTTGATCTCTTACTAGACTGACAAGTTAGTATATTTGGAAAACTGAGGCCCTGTTTGGTGCGCAAGAAAAATGCCATTTTTCTGACTTAAACGGCATATTTTTGTCATATATTTATAAATAAATGGGGGTCTGTTTGGTGCACAAATTAAAACAGAGTATTTTCATAACCAATTAATATCAAATTATTTTGGGGTTTGAAGTATACTAAAAATAAGGGTTCAGGGTAAAAGCTTTGTTCAGCATTGGCTACTTAGATATATACTATGGCGAAGAATATAGACCAATTAAGGCAATTCTGGCTGTATGATTAGGTATAAAGTATTGAGAAGTAAAAGGTGAGAGTGGTAAAGAGCTTGGTAGTAACTGGAGTTGTAATAGAATAGAGAGAGACTACCCTTTTATAAAAACAAGAGGCCAGCTGCCAAGATCTGCTAATTTTGTGTACCGACAATTAGTCACCACTGACTAAAGGCAGTCACAATACTGATTTTTCAAGCCCCAAAATAATTGTCAATGGCTGTGCCAAATACCAATATTTATAAAAAATAGCATTTTTTTATATTAGCATATATGGTATTTTCAAGAAAAATGGCATTTTTTTATGTGATTGCACGCCAAACAGGGCCTGAGGATATTGACTCACATTCTATTCTGGTCCTGCAGGAAGGCTTTCAAAAGCATCATGTATCCAACTATTTTTATCCCTTCCCATAGCTTGACTGGAGAGCAACTAAAATGGTATCTGAATGTGGAGGTCCTGAGTGATTGTTTTATTTTTAGCTCGGTGTAAATCGGAATGCTTGAGGAAGGCTTTTGTTTGTATTTGTACTGAAGAATCAAGTAAGACATGCTTTCCTTATATAGAAAACCTCACATTTTATGTGAAATAGAAGCCCTCCTGATAACCTAACAGTTTACAGGTGAAGATAGTAGACTTTAGGGTACCTGAGAACCCTACTCATGTAAATTACAGTAATTCATTTTAATTTATGTAAATTTCCTAACCTTACCTGAGTGCCCATAGCATCTGGTGTATAGGGAACAAAGAACATAAACCACAACTCAGGATATGACGTCAGATCTTATTGGTATTAGGGTACAATAGGATTGACACAGAATTCTCAGAGCACAACCAGGCACAATACTATGGTATCAGGGCACAACCAGGTACAATACTACATTGTCAGAATACATACTAGACACAACGTCAAATCTGAGTCTTGTTAGAGTACTCTGAAATCAACAGTTCTTGAAGGGTCCCTCAAATCCCACTTTGTGATCTAGGTCACAATTGAATTTATGAAGTAGTAGTAGATAGTATAATTTATTAGAACACTGATTTATATAGTAATACCATGACGAAACCCCCTCCACCAATAGCACTGGCACAAGAATACCTACATGAAATCAAAACCTGGCTCAAATCTCTAAGTTACTAGAAAAGACCACTCCCCTAACAGCCTGTATATCTACCAGTATTGATCGCAGACAGACGTTCCTTACACCGTTGGATGGCTGACATCGAGTAGGTCTAGGCTGTAACGTATGGGGTACTGAACTACAGGGACACTCAAGGAATCTGGTATCAAAATCAGCACGCAGTCTGAACCTTACCAGAAAAGAAAACTTTCATGATAGCCTGTAACTCCATCAATAATAATGGCAGAAAGACATTCTTTAGACTGTTGGAGAGCTGGCATCAGGTAGATATAGGCTGTATGGTATGAGGTAAGATATATAAAGGATGCCCACAGAGTCTGGCGTCAAAATTAGCATTTCGTCAAAATAAATATAACCTCTATAACAGGCTGTATCTCTACCAATATAGATTGTGGATGGACGTTCCTTACAATATTGGAAAGCTGGCGTCGAGTAGGTCTTGGCTGTGAAGTGTGGGGTACAGTGTCTAACGGACACCTGAGGAATCTAGTATCAGATTTAGCACAAAGTCAAAATCTCACCAGGAAAAACCACTTTCATAATAGTTGTTAACTTGATCAATAATGATGGCAAGTAGACGTTTTATAGACAGTTGGAAAGCTGGCATCGAGTAGGTCTAACCAGCATGGTATCGCATGAGGCATAGAAAGGACATCCGAGGAATCTGGAGTCAAACTGAGCACATTGCCAATATAAATACTACCACTATAATAGTCTGTATCTCTACCAATATTAATTGCAGGTACACGTTCTTTACACCGTTGGAAGGCTGGCATCGAGTAGGTCTAGACTGAGTAGTATGGGGTACTGTGCTGAAGGGACACCCAAGGAATCTGGCATCAAAATCAGCACATAGTCAGAACCTTACCAGAAATTACTACTTTTATAATAGCCTGTAACCCTACCAATAATGACTCTGGGTGGACATTCTTCAGGCCGTTGGAAAGCTGGCATCAAGTAGCTCTGTGCTGTGGAGTATGGAGTACCACGTCTAAAGGACACCTGAGTAATCTGGCATCAAGGTTAGTACATAGTCAGAACCTCTCTAGGAAAGACCACTTTCCTGACAGGCTGTAACTCTACCAATATTAACTGCAAGTAGACATTCTTTGAACCGTTGGAAAGCTGGAGTCATGTGGATCTGTGTTGCGAAGTATGGAGGGCTGCAGCTAAAGGACCCATGAGAAATTTGACATCAAAGTTAGTATATAGTTAGAACCTCTTCTGAACTTCACTAAGAAAAAGGATTCAAGTTGTGGTAAATGGATCTGGGCATACCTTATAGAATTCATTAAGAGAACAGAAATACCAGTTGGTTTTAGTAGGATAGATGTGTATAGTAGGGTAGTTGTGTGGTGGATGGGTGTTTAGAAGCATATTGTGGAGTTGCTGTGTGCCAGTACCAGTGGACTTGGAGTTGTAGTAAGATCACAACAAAGTACTAGTACTACAACTGGGCCATAGCTATCACTCAGATTCAGAGTAGAATGTAGGTCCCTTTTCACTTTTGCATTCATGAAGTACCAAAAATGGAATTAGCTCATATGCACAATGGAAATTAGAAGTAAGGGGCATGCCTCGATAAGGACGGGTTTGCTAGTAGCACTCTGGCAAAATCTTCTGAAGACACCAAGTGTGGAAAGGCTATGCTAGATGCCCTCCTATTAGAAGCAGTTATGGTACCTAGAGACAAGGAGCTAGTGAGGATCAAGGTGGAGGTGAGGGCATTGGAATAAGAAAGTACTATGGAGAATAACTTGGATGTGAGCTGGACTTTGATGGGGTATAGGTCAGATGGGATATCACATCAGGATGCAACCGAGTATAGTGAGGTAGTGGTACATGCCCCTGGTGGTAGTGGCCCTTGCAACGGATACCAGAATGCACAAGATACAGGGGATGCAGGCTCGATATCGTGTCTGTCAGGACATAACAGCAATACGCTAAACACATAGTACTTTTTTTGCTGATGTCCCTCAGCTGATCAAAAAAGCTCTGTATAGCTTCAGGCTTTCCTGCTACCTCTCTCTCATAGTTAATATGACTGGCAAACTGAGAAGCTATAGCTGGATACCAATCTAGAAATCTGGTAATCCAGTGTTGATTGAGGATGGTTGTGGTAGCATGAGACTGCTTTTATAGCAAAACCACTACTATTTCATGCAAATGGGTAAGTCTTGATAGAATACCAATCTTATCTAATCATGTAGTCCATTTGATCAATTCAATCTCTTTCTCCTCCTCCGTCTACAGCTGGTGTATTACACAATCTTGATTTCTTTGCTTTGATTTCTAAAAAAACCTATTCCTAAGTGTTGTCTTAGAAACCACATACATCTGAGCAGTACTCCTAATACAGGTTGAGTTTGGCTGGTTGAGTGCTACGATTGCCTTATTCAGATGAGTTTTATATTCTGAATCAGATCAAGTCTTTGCTTTTCCTGTATGGTGGTATTGTATATGTTCATTTGTAAATCAGGCTGAAATGTGGTGCAAGAGTGGCTATTCGCTATGTCATGACCTGCTTCTAGGTCGGGAATGTTAAGATAACTAGAAATCAATATATTTGTATTATACCAAATGAGGAAAAAGATTTTACAAAAGTTCCACCAATCCAGAAATTGAACATATGACTTGTAATACAACCTTTTAAACTAGGTAACCTTGTACCCTAACAAATTGGATGTACTACGAGATGCAATAGCCTTGGTCCTGGTTTGGGATGCTTTATATCATATGTGGACTTAATGGACTAGACTGTGCAAGTGTTGATCTCTGCCAGAGGAGTAGGTAGAGTAATAGGATAAAAGTTATCCTGACCTCCAGGTAGGATTACCCTAAAGTACTAGGGCAAAAGGATTCGGCCCATTGGTGGTTACTGAGCAATGGCTCAAAAAACTCCACCTCAATTATCAACCATCTCTCAACCACAATGCCTCTCCAGAAGACAGGCTATCTCACCAAGTTTGATAAAGGGCAAATCGTTGCTCTCAGGAAAAAAAAAATCTCTTTTTCAGAAATTGGAGAGCTCTTACACCATCTTAAAAGTACAGTCAAAGTTTCCTTAACCGCTTCCAAAAGAGAGGTGATGCAAACATTCTCCAAAAACCTAGAGGACCAAGAATCATCACTACCAGTACTTGTTGCCCCCTAGGCAGAGAGACTAATAAAGCACACCTTCAGACTTTATGTAACCGGTACGGGTTACTAGGGTTTTATGTTTGGTTTTACAGTATCGTTTGATACTTGTATTGTTTCGTGTGCTATCGGTTGATACACACATTGTTTTATGTTTGGTTTCACAGTATCGTTTGATACTTGTATTGTTTCGTGTGCTATCGGTTGATACACACATTGTTTTATGTTTGGTTTCACAGTATCGTTTGATACTTGTATTGTTTCGTGTGCTATCGGTTGATACACACATTGTTTTATGTTTGGTTTCACAGTATCGTTTGATACTTGTATTGTTTCGTGTGCTATCGGTTGATACACACATTGTTTTATGTTTGGTTTCACAGTATCGTTTGATACTTGTATTGTTTCGTGTGCTATCGGTTGATACACACATTGTTTTATGTTTGGTTTCACAGTATCGTTTGATACTTGTATTGTTTCGTGTGCTATCGGTTGATACACACATTGTTTTATGTTTGGTTTCACAGTATCGTTTGATACTTGTATTGTTTCGTGTGCTATCGGTTGATACACACATTGTTTTATGTTTGGTTTCACAGTATCGTTTGATACTTGTATTGTTTCGTGTGCTATCGGTTGATACACACATTGTTTTATGTTTGGTTTCACAGTATCGTTTGATACTTGTATTGTTTCGTGTGCTATCGGTTGATACACACATTGTTTTATGTTTGGTTTCACAGTATCGTTTGATACTTGTATTGTTTCGTGTGCTATCGGTTGATACACACATTGTTTTATGTTTGGTTTCACAGTATCGTTTGATACTTGTATTGTTTCGTGTGCTATCGGTTGATACACACATTGTTTTATGTTTGGTTTCACAGTATCGTTTGATACTTGTATTGTTTCGTGTGCTATCGGTTGATACACACATTGTTTTATGTTTGGTTTCACAGTATCGTTTGATACTTGTATTGTTTCGTGTGCTATCGGTTGATACACACATTGTTTTATGTTTGGTTTCACAGTATCGTTTGATACTTGTATTGTTTCGTGTGCTATCGGTTGATACACACATTGTTTTATGTTTGGTTTCACAGTATCGTTTGATACTTGTATTGTTTCGTGTGCTATCGGTTGATACACACATTGTTTTATGTTTGGTTTCACAGTATCGTTTGATACTTGTATTGTTTCGTGTGCTATCGGTTGATACACACATTGTTTTATGTTTGGTTTCACAGTATCGTTTGATACTTGTATTGTTTCGTGTGCTATCGGTTGATACACACATTGTTTTATGTTTGGTTTCACAGTATCGTTTGATACTTGTATTGTTTCGTGTGCTATCGGTTGATACACACATTGTTTTATGTTTGGTTTCACAGTATCGTTTGATACTTGTATTGTTTCGTGTGCTATCGGTTGATACACACATTGTTTTATGTTTGGTTTCACAGTATCGTTTGATACTTGTATTGTTTCGTGTGCTATCGGTTGATACACACATTGTTTTATGTTTGGTTTCACAGTATCGTTTGATACTTGTATTGTTTCGTGTGCTATCGGTTGATACACACATTGTTTTATGTTTGGTTTCACAGTATCGTTTGATACTTGTATTGTTTCGTGTGCTATCGGTTGATACACACATTGTTTTATGTTTGGTTTCACAGTATCGTTTGATACTTGTATTGTTTCGTGTGCTATCGGTTGATACACACATTGTTTTATGTTTGGTTTCACAGTATCGTTTGATACTTGTATTGTTTCGTGTGCTATCGGTTGATACACACATTGTTTTATGTTTGGTTTCACAGTATCGTTTGATACTTGTATTGTTTCGTGTGCTATCGGTTGATACACACATTGTTTTATGTTTGGTTTCACAGTATCGTTTGATACTTGTATTGTTTCGTGTGCTATCGGTTGATACACACATTGTTTTATGTTTGGTTTCACAGTATCGTTTGATACTTGTATTGTTTCGTGTGCTATCGGTTGATACACACATTGTTTTATGTTTGGTTTCACAGTATCGTTTGATACTTGTATTGTTTCGTGTGCTATCGGTTGATACACACATTGTTTTATGTTTGGTTTCACAGTATCGTTTGATACTTGTATTGTTTCGTGTGCTATCGGTTGATACACACATTGTTTTATGTTTGGTTTCACAGTATCGTTTGATACTTGTATTGTTTCGTGTGCTATCGGTTGATACACACATTGTTTTATGTTTGGTTTCACAGTATCGTTTGATACTTGTATTGTTTCGTGTGCTATCGGTTGATACACACATTGTTTTATGTTTGGTTTCACAGTATCGTTTGATACTTGTATTGTTTCGTGTGCTATCGGTTGATACACACATTGTTTTATGTTTGGTTTCACAGTATCGTTTGATACTTGTATTGTTTCGTGTGCTATCGGTTGATACACACATTGTTTTATGTTTGGTTTCACAGTATCGTTTGATACTTGTATTGTTTCGTGTGCTATCGGTTGATACACACATTGTTTTATGTTTGGTTTCACAGTATCGTTTGATACTTGTATTGTTTCGTGTGCTATCGGTTGATACACACATTGTTTTATGTTTGGTTTCACAGTATCGTTTGATACTTGTATTGTTTCGTGTGCTATCGGTTGATACACACATTGTTTTATGTTTGGTTTCACAGTATCGTTTGATACTTGTATTGTTTCGTGTGCTATCGGTTGATACACACATTGTTTTATGTTTGGTTTCACAGTATCGTTTGATACTTGTATTGTTTCGTGTGCTATCGGTTGATACACACATTGTTTTATGTTTGGTTTCACAGTATCGTTTGATACTTGTATTGTTTCGTGTGCTATCGGTTGATACACACATTGTTTTATGTTTGGTTTCACAGTATCGTTTGATACTTGTATTGTTTCGTGTGCTATCGGTTGATACACACATTGTTTTATGTTTGGTTTCACAGTATCGTTTGATACTTGTATTGTTTCGTGTGCTATCGGTTGATACACACATTGTTTTATGTTTGGTTTCACAGTATCGTTTGATACTTGTATTGTTTCGTGTGCTATCGGTTGATACACACATTGTTTTATGTTTGGTTTCACAGTATCGTTTGATACTTGTATTGTTTCGTGTGCTATCGGTTGATACACACATTGTTTTATGTTTGGTTTCACAGTATCGTTTGATACTTGTATTGTTTCGTGTGCTATCGGTTGATACACACATTGTTTTATGTTTGGTTTCACAGTATCGTTTGATACTTGTATTGTTTCGTGTGCTATCGGTTGATACACACATTGTTTTATGTTTGGTTTCACAGTATCGTTTGATACTTGTATTGTTTCGTGTGCTATCGGTTGATACACACATTGTTTTATGTTTGGTTTCACAGTATCGTTTGATACTTGTATTGTTTCGTGTGCTATCGGTTGATACACACATTGTTTTATGTTTGGTTTCACAGTATCGTTTGATACTTGTATTGTTTCGTGTGCTATCGGTTGATACACACATTGTTTTATGTTTGGTTTCACAGTATCGTTTGATACTTGTATTGTTTCGTGTGCTATCGGTTGATACACACATTGTTTTATGTTTGGTTTCACAGTATCGTTTGATACTTGTATTGTTTCGTGTGCTATCAGTTGATACACACATTGTTTTGCAATATCGCTCATACTGGAAATAAGCGATATGCTGTATTTAAAGACCGCTGATTCCCGCGATGGAAACAGCAGACTTCGACAGATAGTATTCTTAAATATACTTGGTTGAACGGTTACTTCTTTGATCTCCTATTACACCCCGTTCGAAGCCTCCTTTAGCCAGCAGCGCTCGCTTCGTGTTGACCATGAAGCCATCTGCTCCTATCGTACCGCTACGTGACTAGGGCCCAGCCCGAACACGTTACACTTTATCAGAATTGTGCTATGATGTTGCACCTCATGCTTCCCTTCATACAGTCAAGAGAGCTTTGGTATCAGTTAATACAAAGAAATGGAGGGCTAGGAAAAGAGACCTCCTAAGCGATGAGCATGCTACTAAGAGGTTGGCTTGGGCAATGAAATATAAGGATTGGACTATAGAAGACTTTGAAGTGGTCATCTTTAGTGATGAATGCATGGTTGAAAAGTCCAAAGATTGTGAGAGTATTTGAGTATTCAGAACACCTGAAGAAGAATGGTACAAAGACTGTATTCATGGGATTACCAAGGGGCCAGGGGTGAAGCTGATGTTTTGGGCTTGTATTTGGCATAGAAGCAAGAGTCCTCTGATTCCTCTTTTTGAGAAGACTGTGGATAGATTTGTATATATTGGAGTTTTGGAGGATGGCTTAGTTGATGTCTGGCAGAAGGTGGAGGATACAGTTGGGGATTCTATCTTTCAGCAGGATGGTACAAAGATACATACTGCAAGAGATACTATAGCTTGGTTTGCTGAAAACAATATACAGGTTATGGAATGGCTACCCAATTCCCCAGACCTCAATCCAATTAAGTACTGTTGGAAGAGAGTGAAGGAAAAGCTACACCAGCAATTTCCCAACATTCACAAGACCAAGGGGGGTCCAGAGACTGTTAGAAAATATCTAGCAGAAGCCCTCAATCATGTTTGGACCCAGGATATTGAAGGTGAATTTCTGGAAAAGTTTTGGAAGTCTCTGCCTAATAGAGTAGCTGCTGTCATAGATGCAAGGGGATGGTATACAAAGTATTGGTTTTTTTTGCTTTCTAATTGCATATATAGCTTTCCTTATATTTATTGCATGTCTATACACATTTTCAGTTTATTCTAAGCAGTTGTGGTTGAATAGGTAGTAAATTTGTAGTGATCGTAGGGTTGCAATTGCATTGCCAGATGAGTACTTTTGCACCCGTACTTTACCTTTGGAGTCAGTTTACCCTGCCATGGGACTCAGGTTATCATACGAAGAAAAATGTAAAAGGCAGCAGAGAAAAGCAAACATGGACAAAGCTCAACCGGCAACAGGGAATCCACGATTATATGAGCACAAAACCCCCAACCCCCACTTGACTGATCGCATAATTGGACCGTGTGTTATGTAGTCTACAGGTAACCCAAAATTCTCTTCTTGGGAAAGGGTGGCAAAAAACACAACACAAAAGCCACCTTCTCCCCTTCCGAGACAGAACAGAAAACAAATCTCTCTCAACCCTACCAACTGCGCATGCCCAACGACACAGTACACTATCCAAATATTCAATTGTCAACAGTTATCCAACGGTATCTCTATAATACCAGTACCACGCCACCGTTGTACCTTCCACCATCGGTCTAACTCCCCTTGGGCTTGCATGATGATGGCCGACAAACATGCACTACTGTATATTAGACAAGACAGAAAGTAATAATGTGGTTTCATGGTGTACTCGAGCAGTTGGTTGTACACCATGTTGCTGTTGGGGAAGGCTCACTTCTTCACCACTAACCCCATCTTAGCTGATCAAATCCTTTCAGCTGCACGTTCTGCCCCATAGGTGGCAACATCTTGTCCACCACTGATACTGAGCGCGAGTTTGTTACTTTTCTTTTACCCTCAATAAAGAACACATCAATTAGTCCAGTATCTTCAGAAATCCAGCCGCAGTAATAAAGGCATCGACAGAGGGATGTTCACACACCGAGCACAAGGGTCTGGTTAATTTTCATACAGCACACTATGTATTTATGTAAAACATAGAGTAAACACTTACATTGAGAAGAGATTGGACACTTGGGCAGGGAAGTAGTGAAGAGTGTGGAAGTCGGTCACCTCTAGATGAACTGCCGTGGGTTGTTCGGAATTTCCATGCGTCTCACCATATAAGATGAGCACACATGAGAGGGAAATATGGCACCACCATACTGAGAACCTGGGGTTAGGTAGGATAAGAAATTCGATTGAAGGCATCACCTCGGGCCTTTCTCCGTTGGGGTGAATCTGCCATCCATCCGAGCCACTAGACTCCCCTATATCTCGGTTGTGAGTATGCAACATTATTATGAATCGCCTGCTCCCTCTTACCAAAAAGGCGCATAAAAACGTTCCCTGACAAGGCGGGCAACCCTCGAGGGGCTGGTGTTCATTCTATTTGATTTTCTGCTATTTATATTGACTCTCCAAGAATGATAGACGATTTGAGAAGTCAGATCCGGACGGAGCTGGCTGAAACTTGGTGTCTGGGTGAGAGATCTGACTACGGAAAGAGGTATCAGAGGTCTTATTGGTCTCAGAGGTATGAGGTAGTGAGGAAAAAAGCAGCATGATTGCAGCTCCGATCTAAACAGCTAGACTCTATCACACCTCATATGCAAATATTGAGCATATCGCTTAAGTGGGGACCTTTAATATCATTACTATAGTGGTCTAAAAAAAACAAAGCAACGAAGTATTGGCCTCCTCACACCCCCTTTGTACCACTATCCTCACCAGTCACCTAAGTCCCCCACACCGATCCGCTATCTCCCATTCATCTCAATCCCATTCGCAAGCGGTGTCTCCTCCACCCTATCTGCCTTAGGCTGCCGACCCAATCAGCCATGAAGTCAATCTTAAGCAATTAATACCGGGGGCCGACTTACAACCTATAGCACACCACTCCAGACATCCTCAGCATAATCCCGGAGATCTTGTACAGTTAAGACAATATCCCCCTCGCCTGCGGCTGGTGGGCGAAGGAAGATTTTGTCAAAAGCGAGTCTCAAAGGAGCTCCAGTAACAGTATTTCCATCGATGTCAGTTTGATTGACTTATGTCGATCTGGTTGGGAGGGGATTAGGGTTGTTTGGTGTAATATAGGGATTCGGGATGGTGCGATCTTCCCACTGCTCTAGATGTATCTTCCGCTGCGGTTTGTTGACAGAGATCAGAAGAACAATTTTGATATCGTGGGCGGAGTTTGCCAGCCACCAGTTTGAATCAGTTCTCAAACGTTGAAGTGATTCTGAAACCCCGCATTCGGAAACCACGGTTGGCCAATCGGTTTCGAGAGGACGAAAGGCAGTAGGTCTAATTGCTGAATCAGCTTCCTTTTCAGATTCTGCTCCTGGATAGGTTGTAATATATCTGTTGGGCCGTTTGAGGGTGAGCATGTTCTGGGTGTGTTTGTAGATGGTGTTCGGGTGTGGCGTTCTTGCTATAGAGAGAAGGAACAGCCTTTCATCTACCTAAATAATGGCGTGAGGCTTATGTAGCAACCAGGTTTCATGGTGTATTTGCTACACCACGTGAAGGTTGGAAAAATATGGTTATCGCCCTCGCCCCACTGCCCTAGGGCCAACTGATTCGAGCCTATATAAGCGCAGATTACCCGGTCGTCCCGCCAGGTTTCATGGCTGCTTTCCGCACTTGCCATCTCCCATCCGATCCACATCCACGACTCCCGTGTCAACCCAAACATTCTTTTCTTCACCATAGGTGTAAATGCCTGTCTCTACCACATTAGATTATCCTCCTTTCTTCCCTATTTCCCGTTAGAATGATAGTTTTGACAAACCAGTATACGAAATCAAAAATGGCACCTGTTGATCGCTCCGCATGGCGCGATACTTTCATCTACGCTCCCGATAATCGTCAGACAGCGATCGGGGGCCTTTGGGCCGCAGGCGGCACCACCAATGCCAATCCCTATTCCATGGTGGAGATTATCTGTTTATTTAGTGATACTTTCGATCTACGCAATGAAAGAGAACAATTAGTTGAGAGGGATGAACAGCCGCTTCAACCGGGCAATTACTATATTGTCACTAATGGTAGCTGGCTTCTGTACCTTCACCATTGGCTACTGCTCACTTGTGATAGGTTCCATCACTGTCACCGACGAAGTTCCGCTAACTCGGACGGCCTCGCCGCAGTCCGGAACCCGTGTTGCACCATTCCGTGATGCTGTGCTTGAGCGGGACATGCGATGCGTCATAACCCATAGGCCAGCAAGGCTAGCTCACCTGGGCAAGTGGACTAATTTCGAAGCGGCTCATGTCTTTCCTCTAGCATACGAGGGGTACTGGGATAATTGCAATTCCCGTCGCTGGGTCACTATTCCGCCGGCCAATGAGTCGCACGGATCCATCAACTCTGTACAGAATGGAATCTTGCTCGCGGGAGAAATACGCAATTGTTTTAATTCATATGATTTGACGATTAATCCCGATGTATGTATCACTATATCTTCAGGTCTTCGGGGCTAATTAGTGTGCGGGATAATTACGTAGATCGAAAGTATCTCTAAACAAACAGATAATCTCCACCATGGAATAGAGATTGGCGTTGTTAAACCACCTGCGGTCCGGAGGCCTCCCTGTACAGTCTAACGATTGTCGGAAGCGTAGATGTGGATATTATGCCACGTGGAACGATCGAGACGGTGCATGCTAGACTGCCTATCTTGGTCAGCCATAACTCTAGATCTGCGTTGGAAGTTGGGGGCACGGAGGAGGCACTGTGAGGGAAGGGCAGGGGATTTCTATCGAAAGGAGGAGAAAGGAACGTTTGGGTGGACACGGGGCTGGAGGGTCCGGTGAAGAGCAGTCAAGGAGGAAATACCGGTAGCGAGAAGCAAACACCTGGAAACTTTCACTAGCAACCTACCTAGGAATCCCGGCTTGGGTTAGCAGAAAACCCCCAGTCCCTAGCCGGGTTAGTATATACATACTACACAACTCGGTGGTCTTAGGATAATATATTTGATTGAATACTTAGGACATTTTGGGACCCGGTTCAAGAAAGTACTTTCCATCAGAATACTGAATGAAACTCATTGCATTTCACATAATGGGTTTCGTGGCGTAGTTGGTTCTACACCACATTGCGGGTGGAAAACATTGACTTCGCTCCCATTGAACCCAACCCGGCCAATATTTGTGGGGGCCGAGCCGCACCCCCCCTCCCTGGCCCGTCCCTAACCCAGACTTCTTATTCCAGATCGCATGAAACTGTTCAAACAATTACCTGTCGACTACACATCAGTTACCCATATTGGCATTCACTTACCGGCCGTTCCAAGGCATTTCGCATTACAGTAGTTTCCTATCTTAGATGTCACATTTTTTTCCCTTTTGTTCTTAAATCCTGACATGACCTATGTACATCACTCTTGTCTCCGCGCCAAATCACTTTTGGTATTGCTGCCAATATAAGTGGGGGAGGAAACGGCCCCTATTGTGAATAACATTTCGTTTATTGTTCTAGAAATAGCCACTGGTTTCTAAAATATGTTCTTTGCCCGACCTCTCGTCTAGTAGCTTAAGCTTAAAATTCAATAGCTATGAGCAGTTCCTAGGGCTTCGTGCGCTATTCGGTATTGTGAGGGTAGGATTGTATGGTAATTGCGCCACCATGGTTCTAGAAGACCGTGCCTCATAAAGCTTAGGGTATACTCTCCAGTATGTTACAACAGGGGTTATGCCTTTGGTTTCTACTCGCGAGGGTCTTCTCTCGTGCTCTTGTTAATATAATGTCTTATGGGTGGAGGCCCTTGTTCTGGTTTGGGGGGCGCCCTCTACTCCTGATTATTCTTTTCCGGTAATACCTCCCGGAGACAAACAGCCTTCTTGAGCGACAAGCAATGAGGAAAGAACGTCATGCTGAAGAAGATATCGAAAATACTTTCTGGAAAGAAGCCTAAATAAGGCTCAAGAAGCATTGGATTCTTTGGATCTATCTTGTCTTGGTGATGATAGCTGGCTTCAACTTTATAGTATGGTTCGTGCGGACCAAAACCTGCACCTGGCTGAAAAAAAATGTTACGTGGCTGTGCCAGGTTTGATGGTAAAACCTAAGATGAGGAGAACTAAAATATGGTATTAGGACTCTCTATTCGGGGTTTATCTGAAGGTTTTTGAAAACATCTGGCAATCTTCTAATACAACAACAATTTATAACTGATTATATAAAATAAAATAAAATATTATAAGAAATATAAGTATAAGTATACATAAATAGAATATTGTAATTAGTTAACCATATCAATCATAATTATTAACCTGTTGGTGACTCTGATATTTCTGCTGTATTGTAGTTATGAAATCCTTAGAACCATATTCAACTCCAGCATAATATACATTTAGAATACACTCTACTTTGCTAGCATATTTTCAAATCTGTTTTGCTGATACAGAATCCAATGCTTGAGGAATAAGGATATATAAAGCTTTAATACCATATATGTAGTTATTCTGTGTATATCACTTTGCCACCCCCTAGACATGTTCAATGAAATTGATCTCACAGTGGAACTTGGGATAGAATAACACTAGATAATCTTTCATGTCAACCTCTTCCTGCAAGCAGCACATCTGCTTTTGAAGGTCTTTTTGATTTGCAATCAATGTACATGTACAGCAAGTACTACCCTAAAGATAGCTGTTTGATTGCTTATTGGTTCCTGGCTTTGTATATTAAAGGTATAATCTATTTTGCCAAAGGTTTTGCTCTTGCAATACCTTCTTTAATTCTATTGTAATACCATGCTGATCAACTATAGTGCAAGGTTCGAATATTAGAGGATTAATTCCTGGCTAAAACTTAGCTTGTATACCACTAGGATTAAGGTTCATACTTTTAGCATACAGGGCATCTGCAGCAAAAGCTATATGACTGGTAGTATTATTAAACAGAAAGGGTACTTGACAGCCTGAAAAAGCCCATTCAAAAATTGTAATAGCAACTTCAAGTAATTGGTTTACCAGGTCATCCCCAGACCACAATAAATCTGGACAATATTCAACATTCATTGGAGCTAAATAAGTACTATAGTAGAGGTTTCTATTTAAAGCAAGACTAAAAAAACATAGATCTTTGACTGGTAACTAGCTTGGTACTTCTAGGCATCCACCTACAGTTTCAAAGTATGATACCATGATGCCTTTCCCTTGAGTCTGCTTGCAAACTGGTGGCATATTTTCTTTGATCCAGACATAACCTCTTCTATAATTTGAGTCAGATATTGACTTATCAGGTATTATGAGAACAATTGGCTTTTGACCACTACACAAACTATGTAGAAAGACTATCACTAGTTGTCCATCAATATCCAACATTCATTGAACTATAAATAGCTGCAGTTGATCAATTGCTGAGAGGAACTCCGTTGTAGATATGCAACTACATCGTCTTATTCATACTCTGACAATACACACACTTCTTAACTTCATGATAATGGTATCCCAGTTTATGAAGCTATTTAGTGGCAGCCTAGTTTCCTAGAACTGTATGAACTCTAGTTTTAAAGCTGTATCGAGTTAAATTATTAGTTAAAGAAGTTGCAGTAAACTGTTCTTTAGCTTACTCTCTATTGATAGGTAATTTTCCTACAGTCCAAAGGTGGTAACAGTAGTACCAAGACAATAGGATGTAATTGTATCTTCAGCACTAGCAATATATTGCAAAATTGTAAGACTTGTTTCTTCCTCATTCAAGTATAATGAAATACTTGCATTTTTTCTCATTTTTTGTAATACAACCTCATGTGATTTAATCTACTTTCTCTTTGCTGCTAAGATTCTGTAATAACCCAACATACAGTAGTACCTATACTAGTTGAGACTGTCAGCTGTCATCATTATATATCCTGTCCCAAAAAATCAACATTTTGGTCAGTATCAGTTGGCACCATTCCAACTATTACGACCTGTTGGTTCCGACAAATTTAGAAACCATACTAGTATTGAACAGTCTTATATACAGAATCCCATCCTGGGCTCCTATCAATTTCCTAATATAACAGGGACATGCCTCAGAAGATAGATCCCAAGGTTGTGACCGCACTGAACAACTTCAAACTTATCACCAAAGGTTCACACAGATGTAAGAGTAAAGTAAAGAGTAAAACTTCATATCATTAAGCCTGACAGTGCACTCAATTAAGGTCTTTAGAGGATTGATTGTTAGAGTAGAAGAGTTCTTGCATAGACTTTCAAGTGGTTTTATCTTATGCCAGAAACTCTCCCCTCTGTTTACAGCAACTATTCAAGTACACTCTTCTCCGCTAAGGGTGGTCCAACACATCTCCTGACACACTCTTCTGACATGTATGTCTCAACACACTCTAGTCAGCATTCAACTTATGTGATTCTCATTTCTATGGCACATTTCTATTTTGCCCGCCAGAGTGAAAACTTCTTCATATCGGTACCTTGCTGTAACGGGGGCACCCCTAGGAAGATGGATCCCAAGGTGGTGACCGCACGGAACAACTTCAAACTTATTGCCAAAAGTTGACACCAATGTAAGAGTAAAGAAAACGGTAAAACTTAATATGGTTAAGCCTGATGCTTCACTCAATTAAGGTCTCGAGAGGATTGATTGTTGGAGTAGGAGAGTTCTTGCATAGACTTTCAGGTTGTTTTACCTTATGCCAGAAACTCCCCTATCAGTTTACTCCAACCATTCAAACACACCCTTCTCCACTAAGGATGGTCTGACACGTCTCCTGGCATACCCTTCGAGCATGCATGTGTTGACACACTCTGGTCGGCGTTCACCTTATGCGGTTATCGTTTCTGTAGTGCATTGCCAATTTGCCCGTCGGAGTGAAAACTTCTGCGCATCGGTGTCTTGTCAGTGGCTAACCGTCAAGGCACCTCATGAACTAGACTATCTATGACACCCTTCCCATATGCATTGATCTCTACTTGACTCTGGAAGCTATCATGAGTGGTTTATCTATTTACTATTTATGGGTCTCGGGCTTCCAGTGTCTTCCGCAGAGCACAGTAGTCCGGGAGTGGTCCAATGGGCGCTACCCATGACCACAACCTCGGATCTGCCTTACCTGTGGTAGGAATCATGCTTTTCGTGTCTCTGTACTTCCCTTTCAGAGCCTATGGCGTTGGGGACACTTTCGGGCTTGGTAGGTGTAAAACTCTCCCAGTTGCCCCAGCACCACCCAGGACTACCTTCGGGACCCCCACGGTTAACACCCGTTAACTCCGCCAGTTTTGGTCCGTTTTACTCTGAACAACTTGGAGGGGGTACTACACCTTCTACCCTATGCCCCCCTGTATATCCTGCGAACAGGCTACGGTCGACCGGATGGCAGCGACATATACGGTGTTGCAAGCATGTCTGCGAAGTTTCCTCTTTGCCAGTCTGCACACAACTACCGAACCGGTTGCCCATGACGTCCGGGCCTCAAGGTGAGGCCGGAGTGGTATGATAGGAATAGTGTCTCCAATTTACAGCTTCCTCGAAGCTACGTAGCTTGCCCAATAGCATCCCCCGGAACCCCAGATTCCTGTATGATGCATGGCTTCGCGTGACCAGCATTCCGGTCATTTTTCCCGAACTCCCCACGGGACTTCATATTGAAAGGTAGGGTAACACAGGCCCTTGGGCAGGGTAACCCAAGCCCCACGGCAGGGTGACCTGATCCTGAGGGTAGGGTAACCTGTCCGGTGGACAAGATAACTTTTCCCTGTTACCCTGTCTATCCCGTTGCCAGAGATTGACGCTTCTGACCTTGCTCCAGTTACCCGGCCTAGCTGAGCAACTGCGCCTTCAGATGCCCTTAAGTACGCCGACACCGCTCCCGAGTCTATCCAGGTACCTAAGTCCCTGACCAGCCAATTCTGTTCATTCTCGCAGCCCGGGCCATCGGGTCTCCGTAGGTCAAGTACTTACTTGCCTGCCGGTTCCTACCTGTTCGCCTCCTGGCTCCCTGTATGGGTATAGGTTCTGTGTGCCATAGCCCATATATGCTGGGTCGTTACATCACTCCCCTCTTCTCTACGGTCCATCTCGGACCGTTACCGTCACCATTTATTTACACGAGTTGATTCCCCCAAGACCCTATGGTCCCCGGGCTTGGACGGATATCTTTAGTGGAAATCCGGAATGGCCTGTAAGCCTGTCCCTTCTAGCATCTCACAGGGCTCCCATGAGTTCTCCTCAGCCCTGTAGCCTTCCCATGAAACCAAGTACTGGATGAAGCGCGACGGAAACTTCGTCTTCGCTTGTCCATACCATCGGCTGTTCACCACAGCTTCAATAACCTAACTGGGCTCATTGTCTACAAGTTCCAGGGTAGGGGCTTTCTTTACCCTACCGGCTTCCGGATCCTCACGATAGGGTTCGAGTAACGTGACATTGAAAACCGGGTGGATGCTCCATCTACTGGGCAGTTGGAGTTCATAGGCCCAGTTACCCACCCACCATTTGACCACAAAAGGCCCAAACATCCGGTGGTCCAGCTTCTCCATTGGACGCTTCGTACAGATGTTGTTTCGGTCCAATAGCACGCGGTCCGCTTTCCTTGCCCGCCTAGCAGCCACACCCTCATGGGTAACGTAGTCCGGTGATGGTAACCTTTTCTGGTCATGCCATTTCCCTTGCCTTGCCTGTGCCTGTTGGATCGTTTCCCCAATCTCTCCCCAGGTTCCTTCCCATTCCTTAACCAAGAGCTCACCACTAGGGTGTATTCCTTGGTTATCAGACATGATACCCGATCAGTTTGTCCTTGGGTTAAACCCATAGCTGATCCCAAAAAGTGACAACCTGGTGGATTCTGATGTCGAGGTGTCGTACGCATACTCCGCAACGGGTAACAGGGAAACCCAATCATCTAGTTAGTAGGAACAGTAACTACGCAAGTACTGCTCCAGTGTCTGATTAACCCTCTCGGTCTGCCCATCAGTCTCAGGGTGGAATGCAGTCGAAGCGCTTAGTTTTACTGGCAACAAGTGCATTAGACTCATGCAGAACTTGGATGTGAATCGGCTATCTCGATCGGAGATGATTGACTCTGGGAGTCCATGAAGGCGCATAACTTCCTTCCGGAATATCAAGGCAAGCTCCTTGATAGGTACCTCCGTGGTCAGGGGTATGAAATGGGCCATTTTCGAGAATCTGTCCACTATGACCCAGATTTTGGTATACCCTTCGGACTCTGG
>PYWC01000112.1:424887-466214 GCA_003182015.1 Tuber magnatum
TATCTTGCTGAACCCTTCTATGAACCAACAATAGCAGCTGGCAAAGCCCATAAAGCTATGAATGTCGACGATGCATGTTGGAGGTGCCCAATCCTTGATTGTCTGCACCTTCTCCGACAACATAGAGCTCCCCATATCGGAGATCTTGTATCTGCGGAATTCAACCTCCCGTTGGTGGAAACTGGACTTCTTCATGCTTACACATAGTCTAGCTTTCCGCAATTTCTCCATCGCATGCCTCACTATTGCGACGTCCTCTTCCATAGTTTTGGAATAGATCAGGATGTTATCCATGTACGCGATGACTCCTTCGTCCATGAGATCCCGAAAGACCTCATTTATCATGCTTTAGAATGTTGCCAGCGCATTATACAACCCAAACGGCATGACCGTGTATTCATATAGTCCATATCTGCACTGGAAGGCCGTCTTCCATTCCTCACCTTCTGCTATCCTCAAAAGGTAGTAGCCATTCTTTAAGTCCCACCTGGTGAACACAACGGCTTTTCCTAACCTATCTCGCACTTCGTTCATCAGCGGTAGAGGATACTTGCTCTTCACCGTGATTTTGTTCAGCCTTCGGTAATCTATTACCACTCTTAATGTACCATCTGGTTTTGGCATGAAGAGGGTAGGGGCTGCTGCTGAGGAACTGGATCACCGTAGCTTTCCCGTTCGCAGCATGTGATTGAGATATTCCCGGAGTGCCTTAAGCTCCTTTTCCGATAACGGTTAGATAGGCCCAAACGGAGGTTGAGTTCCGTGTTGCAACTCGATCATATGGTCAAACTTCGACTGCTCTGCTAATGCCTCAATCCGTTCCTCACTGAAGATATCCCTATAGTTCTTATACTCGGGGAGTAGCTTAACCGTAATGTCGGCACATTCCTTATCGGAGAATTGCACAATTCCCAATAGGTACACATTACTAGGGTCTTCGCCTAGTAACTCTTCATCGGTCATGAACACTAACCGCCCCTGCTGTGCCAGACAGTTAGCCTTGCAGAAATCTGAGCGCCAGGTTAGTGATCCGGTCTTCCAATCTATGTCAGGGTTATGGTCTTTCAACCAAGACATACGTAAGTACCCATCCACCTTGGTGTTGGGCATATCTGCGACTTCAAAGCGCATCTCATTGTGGTAGTCACCTATCCTCATCTCTAATGACTTAGTATAGTGTACACCTGACCCAGGAATGTGATTACCGCTAGTGTCGCTTATTAGCATTTGTACTTTTCGTTGTACACATGGTGCCTGAGTCTGCTTAACCCATCTGCTACTAAGTACTGGCCCAGTAGCTCCACTAGCGAGCAGCAGGAGTGGTTCCGCGCTAACCTGTCTAGCTCCTATCTTGCAGTCTAACTTAACCCGCAGGTGGATAGACTTAGTATGACGAGGCAAGTTGTCACGCTTCTGCATTTTCGCTTGTCTTGATGACTTAGTCATCTTAGCTTAGTAATTTCCTTTAGTCTCTTGCCTTTCGACACAAGAGCGGCCACAATGGGTCGGTAAACGTTAAGGGATTGGGATTCGTCTTTTTATCAATGACCAGAGTGTTTGTTATCACGCCAGCATGATTTCGGGTACTAAACCCTCCTCAGGTAAACTTGGAAATAGTATCGTTTATTTGATCAAGTCCAGCCTGAACTAATTCCGCTTATACTAAATATAACAATTTTTTCCCGAGGTGGGTAGAAGTCTGCCGTCGGACTGGTTCCAATCGAAGCAGCCTTGCTTCCTCAATGTCGAGTGTCTCCTCGAGCAGGACCTCACCCAGCCTCAACTGAAATAATGTCCTATGACTTGTCCATCCAGCTAAGGAAATCATGAAAGAAGTACATATAACTAGCACAAAGGAAATAACCAGAAACCCAACAAAGGAGAGATAGCCTAGTCCACCGCGCATGGCCCGTAACATCTACCTACCCACACCTCCTCGGTGTAGTCAGTATCAGGGTCATTTATACGCTAGAAGGGTACTCACCCATCTCTGAAGTCACGTCCATGGCTCATGTCCATCTATCCCTCAGGAGTCTATGGCTATGGCTTAATAAGGTTACACCTTAAACAGAATGGGTCCTTAGATATTCCGATCCGTCAGTATCAACCTCCATGATCTGAGGTGATGCCTGGGGGACTTCAAGTATCTTTGACGAGGAAGCCGGAGGTGGCACTTCAATGCGCTTCAGCCGCTTGTCTGTTCCAGTGGGCTCGCTTACCGGGGCTGACCGTTTCAACCTGCGAGCCTGTTTGGATGAACTAACCGCTGGGGACGTAGTGGTACACTTTCTCCAGCAGTGACCACTTTGTCCACACTTGGTGCACTGATTGTTCTTTCTCCGACATTCAGTCCCAGTCGATAGGATTTCCTTATGCGCTATTGCATACTCAGAAGTCGCCGGCATTGCCTGTTGCCCCGCATTGAAATCAGTAGGTTTGGCAGGCCTCTGGTTCTGTCTGCCGAAACCTTTTTCCTTCTTCCTGAACCTCCACGAAGTCGATGACCTATCGTCTTTTCTTTCCATTAGCTGGGACCATTGGACAGGATGGATAATACTGTTACTAAACCGGGTGTTGTCTTCCAGCATGTGTCCAATTGTCCACAGAAGATCAAGGTAGTTGTTCAGGGCGGTTGGATGGGGCTCTTTGAGTGCTCACGCGTTCCGAACTTCCTGGGTAATACCTGACCGTACCTTGTCTCGTACCTGTACTGGATCTGTATAGCTAAGCTTATACATGTAGTCAATTATCTTGTCCAGGTACTCATCAACATGATGTAGCTTCATCACCAGGTCTCACCACTCATGAAGAGATCGGTCTCGTTCCGCTTGGTCACCGCCGAAACTTCCTTCCAGTCGTTCCCGGAATCCTTTCCACGTTCTCAACCGGTTAATGTTGTTGACAGGATCGCCAGTATGCTTGGCTGCCTCTTTGTTGATGTGTGAGTGCAGTCCAAGATACCATGTTCAGGCGGTATCTTCTAAGAGGGGGATCCCCAGGTTTACCTTGTCCATATCGGTCAACCTGCACCCCGCAAAGTATTCGAACTTGACCTCCACCAGTGTTAGGAAGCTTGCAAGTTCGGTAACCTTTCCCTTGAACGCCGGAATACCGCTCAACATCTCCAGCTTCTTTTGCCGCTGTCAGAAGGATGGCCATGAGGTCGATCTGCTCCGGAATTCCCATTGTAGCTGCTTAGCACAGCGGTCCCACCATCGCTTCTTCTCATCACTCCAATCTTCCTTGCGAGTGCCGAGGAAGCGAGTCATATCCGGGAGAGAATCGGCATAATCATCATCCGAACTGTCATGGTCGGAGTCCCCTGGATCTCCCCCCGCTCCGCTTGCACCACCTCCAGGAGGCACATTTCCATCTCCACCATCCCCGGCGTTTGCGCCTGGTGTCTCCGGTGGTGTATCATACCCATCAAACCGTTCCTCCTGGCCATCCTGATTCCTATCCCCGCGCGGGTTAGCCCCTGATGGTACTGATGCCAGTGGTGGAACAGGGCCTCACCCACTTACAGGAGTTGGGTTAGGCGCCACCTGAGTTATCAGCAGAAATGCCTGTAGCTCTGGGCAGCTCAGGGGTTGTATCGAGGGGCCAGCGTGCCTCTATGAGCCACAATACCCACATGTTGGCCGTGCATGTCCTTCCTTCTGCCTTCTTCGATGCTTTACGGAGGTCCGTTGTTCCCACCTACACCCATGTGTGTGGTAATAAATCCACCCCATACAAGCTTCTTCCGATTTGCAGCCCGACAGGGTAAGCTGGTCTTGGCTGTCTGACTCGCCACTCGTGATTGTAGGGAGCACAGAAGGAGGAGTCAGTTTTGAAGGGGCAGAGGGAATTACGGGTGCCCACGGAACGGAGCGAGCAGGTGTCCCAGGTCTGGGGAGCGGAGTCCCCCGAGATGGAGCCATAGGTACTCACTCTTCCTGGCGCCTTACCTGTTCGAAAAATCCAGGTGATGCCGCGCACAGTGGGCGGAACCCTGAGGTAGCCGATACTGCTGGTAGGAAGGCAGTGGCAGGAAAGCTAGCAGGAGCGGGTAACAAGATGGGTAAAGTTGTGGGTCTGGGGGTGCGAGGTGAGGTACAGGAGTTGCAACAGACGGTGTTGCAGGATAGTTAATAGGAGCAGGAGTCGGACGAGGCGTAGGGTCAGGTGTATCTGGTGCCAGGATACCCTTTGGCTTCGACGTCCATTTCTTAATGCGACGCCCACCGGCTGGTCCAATTGCGGGACTTCCGGAACGACTGCGGGAGATCGAGGAGGGGACAGACAGAGAGCCTGTTGATGCTCTTGTGAAGGACGAGGTATAGCTGTAGCCTTCACCCTTGAGACTCTCCAACATCCGTATTCCCACAGGGCTTGGGTACACCCTCCACTGTTCATCCTGGGCTCTCATAGCCAGTTCTATCACAAAGTTCTCCGGCTTCGTGTGGGCGAGTGGGAGTGGGGGCGCCGCCTCTATCATCAGTACGTCATTCTCAGCATCAATACTATAACCCTCTGCGAAGGCCCTTTCCAGCGCAGCTATACGGTCCTTCAATCCCTTCTGGTCTCTTAACATTCGCAGGTATACCTCCTTCTGTACTTTCTTCCATTCCACCGCTGCCATAGTAATCTGTTTATGGAACACCTGCTGCTGCTTGTCATTCCAGTTCTTTAGTTCCCGCTTCGCATGCGCAAGCGACTTGGATATCTCACGGACGCTGTAAGGTTGGACAAACTCATGGGAGAAGTCGCTAAATAGTACCCCTTGCGGCGGGGGAGAGAGCATGTTGTGGACGAGGGTGGAATCTTGAAAGAATGAAAGCACTGCAGCGCGAGGGTCTGTACTCATAAGATCAACACATTTATCAGGTAGCTAAATAGGGGCGGCTTCCAGAAGCAACTAGTGACCGTCCCATTCAATACTGCAGACATCCGCCAAAACCAAGGCGCGAAATGTGTTGGCGGAGTTCTCATCAAGGTCAAGGTCTGAATCCGGGTTGGATTCCATTGTAGTGCGAAGTTTGGTACTAGCCATTTCGCTTTCCACCTGGGGCTACTCGCCCTAGACAAGGTTACCAGTATTCCCACCAGGCCAGTGCCGAAGGTCGAAAAACAATTAATCCGGAGAGGAGTTAAGCGAGGAGCCCGCTTAACGACATACTGTGACGGGGGCACCCCTAGGAAGCTGGATCCCAAGGTTGCGACCGCACCGAATAACTTCAAACTTATCGCCAAAAGTTCACACCAATGTAAGAGTAAAGAAAGCGGTAAAACTTAATATCGTTGCGCCTGACGCTTCACTCAATTAAGGTCTCGAGAGGATTGATTGTTGCAGTAGGAGAGTTCCCACATAGACTTTCAGGTAGTTTTATCTTATGCCAGAAACTCCC
Organism: Tuber magnatum; assembly: GCA_003182015.1. Taxonomy (NCBI): domain Eukaryota; kingdom Fungi; phylum Ascomycota; class Pezizomycetes; order Pezizales; family Tuberaceae; genus Tuber; species Tuber magnatum. The sequence continues at coordinate 430,278 of PYWC01000112.1, forward strand.
GCATCAGTTTACTCCAACCATTCGAGCACACCCTTTCCCGCTAACGGAGGTCCGACGCGTCTCCTGGCACACCCTTCAGGCATGCATGTGTCGACACACTCTAGGCGGCATTTACCTTATGCGGTTATCTTTTCTGCGGTGCATTTCCAATTTGCCTATCGGAGTGAAAACTTCTGCACATCGCTGTCTTGTCAGTGGCTAACCGTCAAGGCACCTCCTGAACTAGACTATCTATGACACCCTTCCCATATGCATTGATCTCTTGTTGACTCCGGAAGCTATCGTGAGCAGTTTATCTATTTACTATTTACGGGTCTCGGGCTTCCGGTGTCTTCCGCTGAGTACAGTAGTCCGCCCATGATCCAATGGGCGCTACCCATGACCACTACCTCGGATCTGCCTTACCTGTGGTAGGAATCATGCTTTTCATGTCTCTGTACTTCCCTTTCAGCGCCTATAGTGTTAGGGACACTTTTGGGCTTGGTAGGTGTAAAACTCTCCCAGTCGCCCCAGCACCACCCAGGACTACCTTTGGGACCCCCACGGTTAACACCCATTAACTCCGTCAGTTTTGGTTCGTTTTACTCTCAACAACTTGGAGGAGGTACTCCACCTTCCGCCCTATAGCCCCTTGTATATCCTGCGAACACCCTACGGTTGACCGGGCGGCAGCTACGTATATGGTGTTGCAAGCATGTCTCCAAAGTTTCCCCCTTGCCAGACTTCACACAACTACCGAACCGTTTGCCCATGACGTCCGGGCCTCAGGGTGGGGCTGGAGGGGTATGATTGGAATAATGTCTCCTATTTACAGCCTCCTCGAAGCTACGTAGCTCGCGCAATACCATCCCCTGGAACCCCAGATTCCAGTATGATGCCTGGCTTCACGTGATCAGCATTGCGGTCACTTTTTCCGAACTCCCCGTGGGACTTCGTATTGAAAGGTAGGGTAACACCAGGCCCTTGGGCAGGGTAACCCCAGCCCCACGGCAGGGTAACCTGAACCTGCGGGTAGAGTAACCTGTCCAGTGGACAAGATAACTTTTCCCTCTTACCCTGTCTATCCCCTTGCCGGAGATAGACACTTCAGACCTTTCTCCCGCTACCCAGCCTAGCTGAGCAACTGCCCCTTCAGATGTCCCTAAGTACACTGCCACCACTCGCAGGTGTATGCAGGTACCTAAGTCCCTGACCAGCCAATTCTGTTCATTCTCGGAGCCCGGGCCATCGGGTCTCCGTAGGTCAAGTACTTGCTTGCCTGAAGGTTCCTACCAGTTCACCCCCGGGCTCCCATTATGGGTATAGGTTCCATGTGCCATAGCTCATGTATGCTCGCTTGTTACACTTGCCAGTAGCTAACAGTCAAGACACCTGATGAGCTGGACTATCTATAACACTCTTCCCATATGCATTGATCTCTATACGATCCCAGAAGCTACCATTAGCAGTTTATTGATCTACTTTTTACAACTCTTGTACTTCCAGTTTCCTTCACAGGATATGGTAATGTAACGGGGGCACCCCTAGGAAGATGGATCCCAAGGTTGCGACGCTACCGAACAACTTCAAACTTATCGCCAAAAGTCTATACCAATGTAAGAGCAAAGTAAGCAGTGAAACCTAATATCATTGAGCCTGATAGTTTACTCAATTAAGGTCTCCAGAGGATTGATTGCTGGAGTAGGAGAGTTCTCGCATAGACTTTCAGGTAGTTTTATCTTATGCCAGAAACTGCCCAATCAGTTTACTGCAACCATTCGAGCAGACCACTTACCACTAAGGGTGGTCCAACACGTCTCCGGGCACACCCATTGGGCATGCATGTGTCAACAAACTCTACTCGGCGTTCACCTTATCCAGTTATCATTTCTGTGATGCATTTCCATTTTGCACGCCGGAGTGAAAACCTCCACGCATCGGTGTCTTGCCAGTGGCTAACAGTCAAGGCACCTCATGAACGGGACTATCTATGACACCCTTCCCATATGCATTGACCTCTACTTGACTCCAGAAGCTACCGTGAGCGGTTCATCTATTTAATATTTGTAGGTCTTGGGCTTCCGGTGTCTTCCGCAGGACACGGTAGTCCGCGAGTAATCCAATGCATGCTACTCATAACCACTACCTCGGATCAACCTTACCCATCATAGGAATCATGCTTTTAGTGGCTCTGCACTTCCCTTTAAGAGCCGATAGCGTTGGGGACACTTTCGGGCTTAGTAGGTGTAAAACTCCCCCAGTCACCCCGGCACCACCTGGGACTACCTTCGGAACCCCCACAGTTGACACCCATTGACTGTGGCAGCTTTGGTCCATTTTACCACAATGAACTTGGAGGAGGTACTCCACCTTCCACCCTATGCCCCCTTGTATATCCTGCGAACAACTTACCGTCGACTGGACAGCAGTGACGGATACAGTGTTGCAAGGAGGTCTCCAAAGATTCCTCTGCGCTAGACTCCGCACAACTACACAGCCGTTTGCCCATGACGTCCAGGCCTCAAGGCGGGGCCGGAGGGGTATGATTGGAATAATGTCTCCAATTTACAGCTTCCGCGAAGCTACGCAGCTTGCCCAATAGCATCCCCTGAAAGCCCTGATTCCAGTATCATGCATGGCTTCATGTGACAAACATTCCGGCCAATTTTCCCGAACTCCCCGAGGGACTTCCTATTGAAAGGCAGGGTAACTCAGGACTTTGGGCAGGGTAACCAAAGCCTCCAGGCAGGGTAACCTGACCCTGAGGGTAGGGTAACCGTGTTCAGCGGACAAGATAACTTTTCCCTGTTACCCTGTCTATCCCGTCGCCGGCAATAGACATTTCTGACCTGTCTCCAGTTACCTAGTCTACCTGAGCAACTACCCCTTCAGAAGTCCCTAAGCACACTGACACCGCTACGTGGTGTATCCAGGGACCTAAGTCCCTGACCAGACAATTCTGTTCATTCTCGGAGCCAGGGCCATCAGGTCTCCATAGGTCAAGTACTTACTGGCCTGNTCGGAGCCCGGGCCATCCGGTCTCCATAGGTTAAGTACTTACTTGCCTGCCGGTTCCTACCAGTTCGCCTCCTGGCTACCTGTATGGGTATAGGTTCCGTCTGCCATAGCTCATGTATGCTGGGTCGTTACAGGTAGCCCTGTAGTGCTCTAATGGGTGCTACCCATGACCACTATCTTGGATCCAACTTACCTGTAGCCGAAATCATGCCTTTAGTACCTCTACACTTGCCTTGCAGAGCCTATAGTGTTGGTGATACATTCAGGCTTGATAGGTGTAAAACCCTCGTGGTCCCCGTAGCACCACCCGGGACTACTGTCATGACCCCCACAGTTAACTCCTATTCACCCTGTCTGTTTTGGTCTGTTTTACTCTGAACAACTTGGAGGAGGTACTCTACCTTCCACTCTATACCTCCATGTATATCCTGTGAACAGCTTACAGTCAACCAGACGGCAGCGATGTATACGGGATTGCAAGCAGGTCTTACAACATTCCCCTTTGGCAGACTACTCACAACTACACAACTGTTTGCCCATCACATCCGCGCCTCAAGGCGGGACCGGACGGGTATAATAGGAATAATGTCCCCAATTTCCCGCTTCTTCGGAGCTGTGTATCTCGCCCAATAACATATCCCGGAACCCCCGATTCCAGTATTATGTATGGTTTCGTGTGACAAACATTGCTGTCATTTTCTCTGAACTCCCCAAGCAACTTCGTATTGCCAGATTGGGTAACTCAGGTTCCTAGATAGGGTAACCCAAGTTCCAAGGTAGGGTAACTATGTTCCCTGAGTATAGTAACCTACTCTGGAGGTTAGGGTAACTTTACCCTCTTACCCTATCTATGCCTATGGTGGAGATAGACTTCTCTCACTTTCGCTAGTCCAGCTACCCAGCCACGCAGGGTAACTTGTCCTTGGCCAATCCTTGAGTATGCTAACACCTCTCAAGGGTGTTTGCCTCACTGTTCATAATGGAACCCGGACCAATGGGCTTTCCTGGGCTAAACTCTTGCTTGCCCTCCTGTTCCTACCAGTTTGCTTTATGGCCGCCTGCATCAGTGTAGGTTCAGTCTGCCATAGCTCATATATGCTGGGTTATTATACCTAATATCTCAAGATAACTTGCCCTCCTACACTCAATTCACCTAAATCAACAGTAGCTAGGCAGGAGAGCATAATTTTTGATCTACAAGATAGTTATCTACATAGTCTGGGAGCCTTCCCATAGTCTGAATATGAACTTATTCTCCAAGTACCACTCCTGCCGGCTGCACTTGTAGAGTTTATCTTATCTTGATTCCCTTGCCTTGTTTCTCCATTATTCTCCCTCTGAGCCTCCATCTCTAGCTCATCAACTGGTTGAATTCTAGTCTTGCAAGAGCCGTGTACTAATCTTGTAAATCTAGTAAGAAGAACACCACCTATATAAAATCTGCTAATATTCTTATCATTGTCCAACAGATGCTTAATCTCATTTGTAGATAGTATATTTGTTGCTACTACTACCACATCTAATAGTATATTATCACTACTGTTATCAATATTATTAACTACTAATAGATGATCCTCTTCACCTATCACCCAATCTGTAATACCCACAGCCAACCTTCGAACATCTTCATGCTCAAACAGTGAGGGCTAGGTTGACTCTTGTGAGGTTGTACACTCCTATCGGAGATTGTATTGATTAATGCGACAATTCTTCTATGTATTCAAAATTAGCATCTGTTGGGCAGGATCTTGCAGGTATCTTGTTGCTACAAGAACCCAAGTAGTTGTGTAGTTCTGCAGCCTAGAGATATTGTCTATAATTCCGATATTGGTAGAAGGTGTGCCACTATGTAACTGGGTTCATATGGTATCTTGGAAGTATTCTGCTGCCAACAACTTTATATGATTCTTGTGTACCAGTTGTAAGCCAACATTATAAGGCTACAAAATTCTAGTACATCCAAGGGGAATGAACAGTACAATTAGCCACTCATATGAAGCTTTAACCTATTGAGATAGGGCAGAACCCTTCTGAACTTTTCAGTAGTTGAAATACATAACCATCTTTGTATTTACTGAAAGACCATGCTTTGTTATAATTCAATTGTAATCTAGTTTAATAACTTCCTCCAAGTAGACTTTCATTGTACTCTAGGAACTGGAGTAGTTGTAGGGATTAGATGAGAACAAGTAGCCCTCATTCTCAACTAGAGCATGGAACTCAAGAGAAGACAGTAATTGTATGGTTTTTCCTGACCAGACTGACTGGATAGATATAATGGGAAGGGTCTATACAGAATCAAGAGCAGATAGTCCAAGTCACACCATAGTAGACAGGATGAGGGACAGGTATGGGTATATGAATATTATGTATTTGTACCAAGGCTTAAGGGTCTCAGGAATAGTATCTCAGGATTCAGCGTCATGGTTCATGGGTTCTAATAACCTGAAGAAGAAGAAACAAGGATGTAATTCCTAAATACAAGTGTAGAGAGACAATTGCCAGGTTGTGTAAGGAAAACAAATTACCAAGGGGCACACCCCTTTATACAATGAAGAAAACTCCCCCACTGTCAAATCCCAATACTCCTAACCCCGTACTAATACCTAGCCACAATCTTCTATCAGTTTCTATAAGGTTTTATTACACACAATCTCGGCTAAGCAATTCTTGCAATTATGAGACAACCATCACAACCTGGACTCTCATATATGCAACCAAAAACCCAATGCTATCGCATTCCAATCTGGTTACTATGACAGGTTTCTAGTATAGTTTCTGACTACTTAAACCTATACAAGAACTCTCCTACTCTAACTCAATAAATATACTCTCTTGAGCTTAATTGAGTGTAGTATTTGGCTTAATAATATCAAGCCCGACAGCCTACCCCGCCCATACAACCGCACCCGAACCTTTGGTAATAAGTTTGAAGTTGTTTGGTGTGGTTACAACCTTTCGGTCCATGTCCCTTAGAGTGCTCCCATTACTCAGAGTTATGAAAATTCTCAGTTTGTAGTAAATAAAATAGATTACTATAGTATAGAAAACTTACCATGTAAAAGTATTTGCCCTTTTACAGCCTCATAATCAATCATAAATACTTTTGGCCAGCTGTTATAGCCCTTCTAAATTGTAGAACGTAATTGACTTTCCTCATAATCTGAGGACCTAATTTCACTATTTGCTTTATTTATAATTGCAAAACAACTACTTATAAGATTACTTCGAAATTTTGAAAAAAACAAATTTAAACATAGAATACCTGCTATCTGTATTGGGTCTGCACTAATTACTATGTTTTGTGGTACTTGGAGCTTCTTTTGTTGTCTTCATAGTGTTTGATATAAAGGACTCTTACCTGGCAACAAGTTTACTACTGGCTGTAGAGGTTTCTGTTGTAATTCCCAAACTATAGGAGAATCTGCATTGCTTTCTGGAGATAGTACTAGAGCATAAACTGTAGGTATCCAGCCGACCTGCTTGCCTACCCATCAACTTAAAAGGGTATTTTTCTTTACCTGTGTCATTTAAATACTCTGTCTGATACTGTTATCTAGTTTTACTATATGTTAAATTGGTATAGGGAATATAATATACAAAAATAACCTGAATCAATAATTGAATGAAGTAATTGCTAATACAGGGTTGAAAAGTATATGATTGTTTAAAATTGAGTAAAATTTTATAATGCTATACAATCTGATAGGTTTAATATTTCTAAAAGTAAATAAGTTATTACTTTTATCTCATATTTTGTGGTAAGGCTTGGTACAAAAATGTAATTACAAATCAAAATAGTGTCCTAACTTCACAATAAAAGTGTCGCTATGCCTAATACATGTTCTTCTGTTATATCAAAAATCCCTTGCTTTAAATAATTATACCTTTTAAATGTGAATACATTGCTGAAATGAAATGAAAAAACCTCTATATAGTGAAGAATGGTGGAAAAAATCATATTGAGGTTTTTTTCAGTTAGTTGGGTAGTTTGATCTGCTAGTATAATTGTTTGAAAAGATATTAGTTTCTGGTTCCAGATTTGGTTCACAGGAACTCCTTTCTTTCTCTCTTACATTAAATTAAATTCAAAGCTCACAGGTATCAGTCCCATGACCCACAAGACCTATACTGAGAAATGTTGGAAAAACCAACTTGAATTCTCAAAATACTGATATCGCTATTGCCCAAGCAGTTTTGAGCCTTGGAGAAATTCTGGGTAGAACTTGAGTAGGTTACTGCTTCCAAATATTTGGCAGAAAATTGAGCATAAATGTCATATATGGTTCTGGAAGACTAGCCTCTAAACTAGTTTTGACCCAAAAACTGTGACAATTTTCAGTGCAACACTCGGTGTAACACTGCCAAGGCTTTCCACACAGCCACTTAGGGTATATAACCTAAACTCTTACAGAATGATATTTTCAACCTTGTGCTATTATATTATAGCTTGGAATTCATTGAAGGCAATTATAGAGATGGTCCTTAGAGTTATTATTTAAAATGCATACTAGAACAAATAAGGACCAGGAATGTATATATCAGATATACAATATGAAATTTGTCGTGAAGGGCTTCTAAAACCTAAGTGGCTGGGTAGAAAATATAAGGAGCTGTGTGGAAAGCCTTGGCAGTGTTACACTGAGCGTTGCGCTGAAAATTGTCACAGTTTTTGGGTCAAAACTGGTTTAGAGGTTAGTCTTCCAGAACCATACATCACTGGAGGTACATTTGTCTACCCATACTGCTTCAACAGGGGTAGTTAAATGATTCTCAGAGCATCCTCCAAGCAATTCTATATTCAGAAAGTGAGCACCCTTCCTACTTCTCTCTTTCCTCTCTGTGATGTTACAGCTAATTGTTCTAGACATAGGGCATTATTCCAATCCAACTTGGCAAGCTCTCTCCTCCGTGAGCAGGTACCTCTATTAATAGAACCATCTACTGACTTGGAAATCTTGTCTACTCTATATTATCTTCTACTCAAGACAATATTGGCGAGCGGTTTCCCCTTCCAGAAGAAGTAGAGTTAGTCTTGTACTGTGATTATCAAAGGGTTATAATAATATTCATGGGATGGGTATTTGTCTATATAATCATTTTTGTATTTATTAAACAAGAGAGATTAGGGTGGGATACAAATAAATGCACTGCTAAAAGATAGAGGTCCAACAACGGAAAGGAAGAGGGGGAAGCCGTGAAAATTATAGTAAGTTTAGTGTGTTAAGAGATGTGAGACATGTTTAGTTGTGAATTTCCTGATAGGATACTTTGAGCTGGACTATGTGAGAGAGTACAGAGGAGAGGGGAATGCATATTCACTCTAGCAAATACTACTCCCCCATGTCCACACAAAGTGGAGTACAAGAGTAATATTGGATGAAAATAATCTGGCTTACCAGGCCTTATTCCTCTGAGACAAAATTTAATAGTCTAATCCATTACGATAAAAATTAGACAAATAAGATACACAAGTGAAATACAGAAACAAATAGCCCAGAAAAATATGGTTATCAAGAGCAGTCTTGCTTCTTTTGTTTATACCTTTGTGGGGCCTCCGGCTACTTGCAGGTAGTTTCTTCTGACATTGTGAAAATGGTAGGATATTGAAGCTGGATGTAATTTTTCAAAGTCTATAAGACCAACTATACCTATTTGATTAAACAGATACAGGGGCTGAATGAGAAACCAATTACTGATACTGCAAAAAGTAAGAAATGGACATACCACTTGTTGACTTTCTGATTCAATTTAATATCTACAAATTCCTTGTGTATCATGGACTGCAGTTCATATTCGAGTATACTAGTAGTGATAGATCTAGTCACATTGACTATGAAGTGTACATGATCCTACTATCATCATTGTTGTCAATTGTCTCTAGGTCTTTGTAAATTGAATCTGTACCTTGACTGCACCATCAGCTTTATCATTAAGCCAATTTATCCAGTCAGACTATACTGTAGTTTGTTAGCTAATGTTTTAATAATCAGTTTTAAATACAGAATCTTACCCAATGACCAGACCAGCTACTATCTCTATCGTGTTCCACCTTTGGCTTGACACTCTCAGAGTCTGCGTCATTAGGTTTGTTATCATGTCAAGTGCCATGTGAGGTGAATTCATCACTTTATTTTCTGAACCAAACATATTGATAGACAAGATTTGGGGAAAAGATCCTTGCTTGCTATAAGGGTCAGAGCATAGTGCTTCATTGTATCTACCAGTTTCCTTTTGAAGTTGATTGTTGTAAGTGGATGGTGGAATTGAAGATAGATTACCTCTATATACAGCCAGTTTCTCCCTGGGCTCTTTGTATCTATGATTAAGGTTTTTTAGGAATATAGCGACATTTTTGTTTGGGTTATGAAGGAAACATAATTCAGTTGACCTATATGTAAGAGACAACAAAAGACAAATATGCCAGTGCAGTTTTGTGGTGAAGTTGGTTCTTAATCAGAAAACTATCTAAAAGTTAGTAAAGTTCCCTCACTATACCTGAACAGAAAGGTGCTATAATGTGTTGACGCCTAGGGTGCTAATCACAGGTCGAATATGAGAGTAACAGGTGGTCTGCTTGCTCAGCAAGAGGCGAGAGCTATGTAGACTAAGAGAGGCTTCATGGGGGTGTAATAGGAGATCAACAAGTAACTGTTCAACCAAGTATATTAAAAATACTATCGGTCAAAGTCTGCTATTTCCATGGTGGAATCAGCAGTGTTTAAATACAAGTTCTCACTCATCTCTAGTATGAGCAATAACATAGTCTCTTTCAGAGTATCCAACGATATCTTTGGAACATAGTGAGGATCAAATGATACTGCAAAACAAAATATAAAACATTCAAAGTATTCATCAGTGCTTTAGAAACATAACAAGTATCAAGCGATACTATAAAACAAAAGATAAAACATTCAAAGTCTCAAGCGATACCTTTTAAATATAACAAGTATCAAATGATACTATAAAACAAAAAATAAAACTTTCAAAGTATCAAGCAATACCTTTAAAACATGACAAGTATCAAATGATACTATAAAACAAAACGTAAAACATAACCCAGTACCCATACCGGTTACAGCATGTGTCAAGAAAAGAAATGCTATCAAGGCATGTAAATTAAAAATATTAAAACTCATAGTTTCTCGTATTAAGTGACTAGTCAGGTTGCAAAAATTGAATGTATAACAAATAATAAAATCTTTGGTATAAACTGAGTAAAGTCCCAATCCTATGTTGAGCCACAAAATTGAGCCACAAGCTGGTGTTGAGCCACAAGCTTACATCGAGCTATAAACTTATATTGTACTATTAGGCAGTCTTTAGAGTACCACTAAAAATTGAGCCAGCAAATTTTTAGAGATTGCAGTAACTAAGCTGCAAACTTGGTATGAGTACTGACTGAAGTGGGTTTGCCCTCCTATCAAGTATTCCTGTTATTTTTGTACTTTGTATACTAGTTGGTGTCACTGTTTGTGATAGATGTAGGAGATTGATTATGTCATAGATGACTCAGAACAGAATGTTGGGGGAACTGGGTTAGGCTAACTAGTAAGACAGATTGGTAAGGCTTACTGGTAAGGCAGGTTGGTTAGGCTTTTAGACTATGACTCACAGTTAGCGTCATGGAATCTCGCACAACTCACGGTTGTGAGTTGTTGGTATATTATGATTGGTTCATGTGTTTGAGTAACTCATAGTTGTGAGTCACATGATATAATAACCTTCACACATAACTCAGTAAGTGAGGGATGGGTCTCATACATACGACATGGCTAGTGCACATGATGATAGCAGGTGACTCGTAGGTATAAGTTGTAGGATTAGGGTTAGTGTAAAGAGAGAGTATAAAAGAGGTTACTAGAACCCAGAAGGATGAGCTCTTTAGGCTATCATCTTTGTATCTTCTTATCTATAACATTACTACTCTACTCTTCACCTATGTAGCTATATTGTGTACATACTCTCATGAATGAGTTACCCAATAGGGGCCTTGAGAGCTTAGCTATTCAACTAGAAAGAAGAAGTCAAGTCTTGAATGCGCGAGACTATGGTATCGTCACCTGTGTGAGAAAGTGCTAACTAGTAAGGATTGTTATAGTTAGCCCTTCATACCAGAAGCTAGCACAAGTTGTCTTTTAGTTTGTCTTTCTTTGTTTTTCTTTAGGGATAGATCATCTGCAATCCGTCTCAACTGTATAAGGTTCCAGTACAGTATTCCTTACTGATATGTTTCAGCAATACTGTCACTATACCCTCTATCCTACAGTGATTTCTTCTAGTCAGTTTTCTCTTCCACAGTCAGTTCTCCACAAAAGTATTGCCATCACTGGCCATCTAGCTCATTAACCAAATACTTGCAGCTAGGAATTGTGCTGGCCCATTTGTGGTCTTCCCACCACTATTGAGTTGTTGCCAGCAGGTGACGATCAGCTGGGTCTCTGAATACAATAGCATATATGATAATAAACTTTACAGCCTCAAGCTCAAGAAATCCATGCACTCATCCCTTGACTCTTAACAATCAGATAGTGTATGTTTTGGCATTGGCTATGAGTTAGTTGCCTGAGATATAATAAGGATAGAGTGGAAGAACTAGTACTAACAGCTTTTTTAATTTTTGATTTTTGATTCAACTTATACTTCTTATTTTTTAAACTAGATCAAGATATCACATACAGCAAGCTAAGCTATAGCATAAGAAATCCTATGATACAAATAAACTCTTGCCCTTCCTCCTCCAACAAGATTGTCCTAAACAAATGAAATATTATAAGAAAATAATTCTCTGACTTAGGCCCATATCCGGTATCCACCATACAATTTGAACAACAATTTTTCCTGTATTAGCAACCCTACCATACTAAAAGATTTTGAAAGAAAATTGACAACACAATTTGTTAATATAACTTGAACATGTTTTTATTAGAATCTACACTTGGGCACTCAACATCAAAGAATTTTTTTTTGCATAGTAAGCTTTATAGACATGTAGAGTATGTATTCATAAACTTAAAAAATATTCATGAGCCTTCTATTTTGTGAATTGCAGCTTCTACATCAAACAAAGTGAAAAATATAAAAATGAATTTTTTTAGACTAAAAATATCTTGTACTTCTTAAGCATCTCTAGCACTAAATACAGTGACAATTGGATAACTACTTCTTGTAGTATTTTGAATTAAAGTTGTTACATTTATTTCAAGAAAGTTAGTTACACAAATGACATAATAAAACAGAACTAAAAATGTAAACCCTCAACCCTAAAAGTTACAAAGTAGTAAAAACAATATATTGTTACAAGATGTAATAATGGATTATAGATATAGTACACTGGTATTAATATGATTAAGTTGTAGGACATTGCTGTATCAGAACATCAGTTTCAGTTAAGTTTTAATAATATACAAATCCTTCTTTTTCTTGAAAGTTAAGACTTCAAACTGAGTATGTATTATACTGAAAATAAGTAAAACTTATCTTTGAGTATAAGAAGTACTAATAGGAAATAGTTTACAAAACAGAAAGAGTACTAATAAATACTGAATTGATTTTGAATATCAATAATTCTGAGAGTTCAGAGTTAGATGATTCTGAAAATGAGTCAGGCATAAGTAATCCTTTGGATTTTGACTCTTAGTATAATGAATCAGGTAAAAGCAATTCTTAGTTAATTTATTCTCCAACTTGTAGGTATGACTAATTAAGAAGCAAAGCTAGATTAAAACAATATACTCGATGAGTATGATTGGAAAGATATTCAGACTGATCTGGATATGAATAAACTACTTGTTGAGGAATTTATAACTAATAAAACAAAAGAGAATCTATCTGAGTCTCACATAGATACCCCAAATAAAATCTGTATTGAGCATTTAAAAAAGATTACTGAAGCCTGTACCTGCAGTAAGCAGTGTTATAACAAGGCTCTATTAGCTGAGTGGTACAACTGGATGTAGTTAAACTATCAGCTAGGAAAGAAGCAGCACAAACTGTTAGCAAGTTGCTTGCTTACAAGTACAATATCTTTACAAAATGTGAGTACTAATCATAAGTGGTCTAATAGTGAACATTCTTTTATTACAATAATAGAAAAGGATCAGGCCAAGCAGTATCAAATTCTATGTCATCACTTGGTACTCCTATTTATTAGGTGTGTTTGCAAGTCATTTTTTAGTTGGTATTGGCAATTAGGCAAGTATCAACACAAATCACTTATATCAAATCTTAAGAAAACAAGACTACTATTGCCTCCAGTTAATAAGCAAGTTGAACAACCCTTTTACCACTACTTAGCAGAGGCTGTAACTCAAACATTAGAGGAGTTTTTAAGCTCATTGGAGCAAGATCATGGTGAGCCTGTAGCAACAAGAGATTGAAAAGGCAAAACAGGAAAGAAGGATGGATCCATAAGTACAAGTATGGAGACTGATAATCAGATCCTATTACCATTATTTTTCTGCTATCGAGGTTTGTATAGAGACTTTAAGGTAGCTAATCCAACTGTTTCTGTCTCTCTTACTAGTTTTTATAAGTTTTGGAAACAGAGTCCAAAAGTATCAAGTTATAAAGATCAGATCTCCAGCAAAGGATATTCATGATCACTGTATAATTCTGAAAAGGCATCTTCAAACTAAAAAGGATAAGAATACAGTTATTAATACTAATAAATCTACCAGTAAGCAATAGTTAAAAATTAATAAACAGCTAGTACAATATCATACAAAGCACAGGCAGTGTAGAGAACTATATGAACCAACAATTGCTCAAACAATAACTTATAGTCATGATACTGCAGGTTTTTCTTTTGATTATCAGCAAACAATCGAGATACCTAAACTACCTCAGCAACCTGGCCAATGCTATTTCTTTTCACCCTCCAAGATGTATTCCTTTGGATTGTCAATGAGAACATAGCAATGTATAAACACTCACACTACTTATAGACTGAAGCTCAGCAAGAGAAGGGTCCCAATCAAGTAGGATCTCTTCTGTATAACTCTCTTCTATCTAGTAATAGTTTAACACCTGATTTATACTTGTAGGCTGACAATTGTAGTGGCGAGAACAAAAATAAAACTATGATGAGTTATCTCTGCTGGCTTGTCTAGCAGGACTTAATGGACAACATTTAACTATGCTTTCAAATAAAAAGGCATACAAGAAATTCTGTTGATCAGGGCTTTGGAATAGCAAAGCTTAAAGCATTTAGGTATAATATCTAGACACCAGCAGACTACAGTAGAGCTATTGTAACTAGTACTCTGGAAGGTACAATGGAGCCAATCAATCTTTTTGATAATATTTCAGAGAACTTTTTCATTGATTGAGAAAATGTGCTGGCTCCACTCTTTAAACCATTAAAAGATACTTAGAGGTTTCAGTCCTTTCTATTCAAGAAGGAGTTTCTAGAAGTTCTAATAGCAAAGAGGCCCCTCTTTAATAATTGGAAGAAATTTGAGCTAATGTGGGCTTGTATCACAGTTTAAATGCTGAAAGATATTAGGCTACAAGAAATAAAAACTATTGGATTAAAGCCAGAATGGAGGTATGATATGTGGAACAAATATGATCCATATGCTTCTCCAGAGATTCCATCAACCTAACTTTATTCAGAGCCTACTGCAGATGTCATTCCACAGGCATATTCCATTAAATCAGGTAGAATAAAAACTGGAAAGACTAATTTAAGTAATACCACAAATGTTAGTAATGGAGACAAAGAACAGGAAGGTAGAAGACCCAAGAAACAAAGACAAAAAGGTAGAGAAAAAAGTAGCATATCAGAAATGAAATACGTATTAACATATAAACAAGATAGGAATGTGAGGCAAGCTCATAATTTGAATGAACAGGAAAGTCAACAGGGAGAATCCAAAACAAGGATTATGAGTCAATCATGAAAACGTGGTCGACCACTTGGTTCCAAGAATAAGAAGCCTAAAAGGAGTCTGTAGATTTTTAGTTAAAGTTTAATTTTTATATCAAAATTTTGCTATTTTATTCTGCTATATTCTATGTATTTAAAATATTTTTAAATATTTTTTTCATGATATAGTAGTATGTTAAAGTAGAAGGAAAACTAAAACTTGATTTCCTCAAAATTATTTTTTCTGGTTGCCACACTTCAAGGGCATTTTTCTTGTCTTGGTAATAAAAGCCCATGTGTAGGTTCTAATAAAGATGCATTCACTTTAGAAAAATCAAACCAAACAAAGAAAAACCCTTTCTATAAAAACCTAAAACCTGTTCCCAGCCGCTATCCCCTGATGACAAAAGGAAGCCTGCAGGAATGAGGGATCTGAGAAATGGGGAGGGGCAGGGGGACTATAAAGCAAACTGGGAGATGGTAACTAGAAAAGTAGCATTTCTTGAAGGGGGATAGTTGATCCGAGCAGCATGAATAAACTTACTGAGTTCTAGGAGGAGGGGAATAGAGCTTCAAGCAGATGTGTCAAAGTCAATTGAAGTAATAGTAGACATGGACGTATATTTTAATCGAAAAGTGTTGGGGTATTGTAGACGAGCATAATCCATGTTCTCTAGACCAGTAAGGTATTGGGAGCAGGTGGAGGGTATGTCTAGGGAGAAC
The DNA here is from genome assembly GCA_003182015.1 of Tuber magnatum. NCBI lineage: Eukaryota > Fungi > Ascomycota > Pezizomycetes > Pezizales > Tuberaceae > Tuber > Tuber magnatum. The sequence goes on from PYWC01000112.1 coordinate 445,867, forward strand.
CAAGAGGTTTGGGCTACCAGGTAACTTTTACCTAATATCAGTTCCTGAATCCAGCCTGCAGTGAACCTGTTGAGGCCCATAAATGAGTGAGGTTCGGTGGAGGGGCTATATGTCTAACCAAGAGAGGCATCATTGTGGATATTCCAGTTTGCAAAAGCTGTAGAGGAGACCAGCTCACATAGAATCAAGTAAGGTCTAGGATAGGTAGAGGGAGTCTTAAGTTGTGATAGGGAAGGGGATTCTAGGAAGATTGCAGAGAGAAGCAGGTGGGCAATCAAGTAGAGAACAGCATCAAGGTGGAGGTCAGTTGTGGAGTCTGAGGTTTTCCTTGAGGAGGAGTACCAAGCAAGAGGGGAGTATGAGCCTCCTACTGTATGGTAGCAGAAGGAGGAACGGGACCAATACTTATTGCAAGAGGGGAAGATAGAAGAGAGGCAGAATGTGGGCAGATTGATGGTACGAGTAGCACAATCTATCCTAAGGGTGGCCATCATCCATCTGTATTGAAATGCAAATGGGATAAGCAGGATGCAGACTTCACATAGAAGGATTGATGTAGGGGTAGAGGAGAAAAGGTTGGTTAACCAGTACATAACTTTGTTCTAAAAGACCCCCATCTTGCTTGGGATTTCATTGTTTGGAATGAGCAGGTCTGCTCCATATAAGAAGATAGGAAAAATTAGAGAATTGAGGAGTCCATGGTTGAGGAAGAGAGGGATACCTTTCCCAGGTGGGGAGAGTTGTTGAACTATTGCAAGTGCATAATGGGCCAGGGTTAGTCTTTTCATGAAGTATGGGGACAAGTGGGGGAAGGGGGAAGCCAGTATTAAAGCTATCTTATGAAGGGCAAGGGATGGGAGATTACTCCTAGAAGGGCGACAGAGGTGGTGGGGTAGGGAGGTACCTAGCGACTGAGGCGCCAGTATGATAGTTCAGTTTTTAGCACTGAGAAGGAATCTTGTAGGGAAGGGGTAGCCTGAATTAACTGGTGGAAGAGGGAGCAAAGTGAGGCAGCATTCTCAACCTAGGACAAGGAGGCTGTTATAATGGCAAGATTATCTACATAGGATATAACTAGACCTTATAGGATAGGGATGTAAAGAGGAGCAACATAAATAACTAAGAGCAGGGGGGAGATTGGGGAGACCTGAGGAGCCTCCAGTATGATGGGATTCATGGTTACAGGGGTGCCTTAGAAAAGCAAGGAATATTTGCAGTCATTCAAGAAGGAATTGATCCAGAAAATCAAGTAACTTGGAATCCAGTGTGCTGCTAGTCCAGGGCAAAGGACTTCTGTTCTTACATTGTCAAAGCCTCCATTGATATCAACAACAAGGGTAGAGACTTTAAGTCTGGCCTTCTGTAATGCTAGTATTTTGTGAGTTAGAGTGCCTACCACATCTGAAGAAGACAGAGATGGGAGTGAGATGCATTAGTTGAGATATTCAAGGCCAAGGGAGCGAGCAAGGGGCACTAGTCTTGAGGGAACAATTCATTCCAGGATCTGTGATAGGGTGAAGAGGAGGACTATTATTGTTAAGAAGCAGGGTGTATTGTAAGTGAGTTTCCCTGGTTTATCTGGAATGATGCTGTTGGCTTCATTCAGGATAGAGTGGTGGTATCAATATTGGAGGAGAGGGGAAAGGAGTAAGGGAAGTAAGAAGAGGTTTATAGAGTCAACTTGTTTCCAGATGTCACAAGGGACTAAGTCCGGGCCTGGTAATAATTTGTTGGAGGATGAATGGAGGGCAGCCCATACTTCCTCTAGGAGCATCAGGGAAAAAGGTTCTATACGTCTGATACATCACTGTTGTATCCTGACCTACGCAGTGTTGATTCTGCATCCGCTATTGTAATAGGGGTGCCCCTAAGAAGATAGATCCCAAGGTTGCAACCACACTGAACAAGTTCAAACTTATCACCAAAGGTTCACACAGATCTAAGAGTAAAGTAAATGGTAAAACATAATATCATTAAGCCTGACACTTCACTCAATTAAGGTCTCAAGAGAATTGATTGTTGGAGTAGGAGAGTTCTCACATAGATGTTCAAGTATGTTTATCTTATGCCAGAAACTCCCCCATCAGTTTACTCCAACCATTCAAGCAGACCCTTCTCCGCTAAGGGCGGTCCGACACGTCTCCGGGCACACCCTGCGGGCCTGCATGTGTCGACGAACTCTAGTCGGCATTCACCTTCTGCGGTTATCGTTTCTGCGGTGCATTTCCATTTTGCCCACCGGAGTGAAAACCTCTGTGTATCGGTGTCTCGCCAGTGGCTAACAGTCAAGGCACCTCATGAACTGGACTATCTATAACACCCTTCCCATATACATTGATCTCTACTTAACTCCGGAAGCTACCGTGAGCAGTTTATCTATTTACTATTTATGGGTCTTGGGCTTCTGGTGTCTTCCACAGGACACGGTAGTCCAGGAGTGATCCAATGGGCACTACCCATGACCACTACCTCGGATCTACCTTACCTGTAGTAGGAATCATGCTTTTAGTGTCTTTGCACTTCCCTTTCAGAGCCTATAGCATTGGGGACACTTTCGGGCTTGGTAGGTGTAAAACTCTCCCAGTTGCCCCGGCACCACCTGGGACTACCTTCGGGACCCCCACGGTTAACACCCGTTAACTCCATCAGTTTTGGTCTGTTTTACTCCGACCAACTTGGAGGAGGTACTCCAACTTCCACCCTATGCCCTCTTATATATTCCGCGAACAGCTTACGGTCGACCAGACGGCAGCGAGGTATATGGTGTTGCAAGCAGGTCTCCAAAGATTCCTCTTTGCCGGACTGTGCACAACTACACAACTGTTTGCCCATGATGTCCGGGCCTCAAGGCGGGGCTGGAGGGGTATGATAGGAATAATGTCTCCAATTTACAGCTTCATCGAAGCTAAGTAGCAAACCCAAAAGCATACCCTGGAACCCCAGATTCCAGTATCATGCATGGCTTCGCGTGACAAACATTCCAGTCAATTTTCTGAACTCTCCCAGGGACTTTGTATTGAAAGGTAGGGTAACTCAGGACTTTGGGCAGGGTAACCTGATCCTGAGGGTAGGGTAACCTTGTCCAGCGGACAAGATAACCTTTCCCTGTTATCCTGTCTATCCCGTCGCCAGTGATAGACATTTCTGACCTGTCCCCAGTTACCCAGCCTAGCTGAGCAACTGCCCCTTCAGAAGTCCCTAAGTCCCTGACCAGCCAATTCTGTTCATTCTCGGAACCCAAGCCATCGGGTCTCCGTAGGTCCAGTACTTACTTGCCTGCCGGTTTCTACCAGTTCTTCTCCTGGCTACCTGTATGGGTATAGGTTCTGCCTGTGATAGCTCATGTATGCTGGGTCATTCCTATTTCACAATAGCCTTCTCCTCTGGTCCTGTGAGGCTCTACCAATATTCCTCATAAGTTGCAGCTCGGGCAAGGGTCATTCCAGCAAGTCAATGGTATAGTGTTCACAAGTTGATCTCAAAAGCCTCTCTTGCAGTGGTCACATTTGGTTCTTCACCTGATTTAATTACTCGTATTGCTTGTTGTAGGCATTCCTCATATGCCGAATCAGACTTCCTGGATAGTGCTATTGTGTTTGTAGTTGTATTGATCACTTAGCTAATGTGACAGCAGGGTTATACATCCTCAGAACACCTCATTTCGGCTGATTCCGCCTCTTGTCACACCCAGGTATTGTGTCACTTCCTGCTGGACAATGTTAGAGCCTGATATGAAAGTCATCTTTCCTGGTGAGGTTCTGGTAAGGTTCTGACCATGGACTCATTTGACACCAGATTTGTAACCAGTATGGGTACTAGCTGCAGGTTTTATATTTGGTTTCACAGTATAGCTTAATACTTGTATTGTTTCGTGTGCTATCGGTTGATACACACCATGTTTTACATTTAGTTTCACGGTATCGCTTGATACTAGTATTGTTTCATGTGCTATTGCTTGATACATACAACCTTTTATGTTTGGGTTTACAGTATCGTTTAATACTTGTATTGCTGCGTGTGCTATTGGCTGATACACTCAAGGTTATGGAATATCACTCATACTGGAGATAAGCGATATGCTGTATTTAAGACCACTGATTTCTGTGATAGAAACAGCAGACTTCGATGGACAATATTCTAAATATACTTGGTTGAACATTTGCTTCTTTGATCTGCTATTACACCCCTTCGAAGCCTCCTTTAGTAACCAGCACTTGTTTCTTGTTGACCAACAAGCCATCTGCTCCTGTCATACTACTACATAACTTGGGCCCCCCCTGAACACGTTATATTCTTTTCACCTCAGCAAGTGGTTGGAAACCTGCCTAGACGAGGTCTAATCAACCTACAAAGCGTCCAACCAAAGCTAGCAGTGGGGAGTGGTAGAACCAAAAGAGGTTCAGCTGCGCCAAAAAATCACCATTGAGTCACTAGAGACTCGAAGTTGGAAGCAGGTCCCATGATAGGGCCTTACCAAAAGAAGACAACCCAAGAAACTAAAAGGGCCAAAGAGCGATTTCTCAATTGACGAAGCAGAAAGACAATTAGCTTGAGATTTTGGTAAGCAGACCTTTAGCGAATCGAACAAGGAGTTAGCAAAAGCAGCAACAAGCCTTCCTGGGCTTTTCCCCTCTAGCCCCAGCAAAGGAAAGGCACCGGCACAATAGCCAAAGAAAGAACATCCACCTGCCCATACCACAAAGCAAGAAGACGACGACAAAGAAGAATCAGACCAATCAGCAGCAGTAGGACCTCCAGACGAATCACGAGATAACTCCGCAGATGACTCGTCAGATTACAGCTTCAACAGTGAACAGTCTGAACACAGTATGTCCAGAAGAGAATCCGCCACACCGCCCGGCCTACCGGCCAGGCAATCAGGGCCGAAGGTCATACCTCCCCTGCCACCTACATTCTCAGGTGAAAAGGAAGACCTAAGACCTGAGGCATTTGACCAATGGGTAATGGCCACTTCCCAATACCTTGCTCTATGTGGCATGGACAAGACAAGAGAAGGAAGTAGAGCATACTTGGGAAGTTTCAGTACGGGAAAGGCAGAAGAAACATATCGCTAAGCAATGAACCACTATGATAGCAAAGAAAAAACATGAGGAACGACTCTGATAGAATACCTGCAGGACAGATTCTAGTCCTCGTGGAATACGGAAAAACTGTATAAGCAGTTCCAGGAAATACAGGAAGTACAAAACGGAAAAACAGACAAAATAAGAATGGTAGCAACACGTCTCTTAATGTACCACGTACGAATATCTATCCGAACACTATCCCAGTATACACTGTGGCACAGGCTGTATGAAGCAATGCATCCCAGACTATGCCAGGAGGTAGCGCCAATAGAAGAAGGTGGAGACTCTTTTGACTAGACCATCAAGCGAGCTGAATGCAAGGATGCCATCCTGTATGAAACAGGAGTTTACCACACGCACATACCCCAGCAGTGGAGTAGTAAAGGATCGTCATTGCATGATAATACAAGGAAGGAACAACCAAACCACAAAGGTTCAAAAGACAAGAAAGATAAGAAGAAGAAACATTAAGATGAAGGCACATGTTTCAAATGCGGGAAAAATGGGCACTACGCAAAGGACTGCTATGCCAAGAAGGGAAAAGGGAAAACTGCAAAACAACATGCGAGCACAAACTACAGGGAAGGAACAGAATACGATAAAGTGCAAATTAACTTGGTGGAAATGGAAAGCCTCCAAACGCAACCAGCACTGGCAATTAGGCCCCGTGACGCACTAGAAGGAACGATCCACATAGAGGGCCATCCGGCAAAGGTACTATTCGACATAGGAACAATCAGTTGTGACTTCATCAGCATTACCTTTATCTCTACCCATGGCATACCCACAGAACCCCTACTGCAACCAACAACAGTCAATATGGTAATGAAAGGTTCCAGCTCCTCAAGCTGCAAGAAGTGTGGACTGACCGCAGGTATCAGTAAAAAGAAATGGACAAATCAGGACATGTTGGTAGGGAACTTGGCAAAATACGACGCCCTGATTGGAATGTCATTTCTAAAAAACACAATGCCCTTGTCGGGTGTGGGGACACTGCAGTGGAGTTTCCTGATAACAAACTGCATGTGCTATGCAAACCAACAAGTAGGAAATTCCAAGCTGCTGTTTTAGACACCAACTCAGCAACAATGTTGGAAGAATACAGGGATGTATTCCCAAACAAGGTCCCTGAAATGCTACCCTTTATGCGTAAGATTAACTATCACATTCGGCTGAAGGATCCAACTGATCTAAAAAGCGAACTGACATACTCGATCCCAAAAGTGTACAAGGAGAAACTCATGACCTGGATTAACAAGAAGTTGCAGGCTGGGGTAATAGTACGACAGGAAGTCCCCAGAGCTGCACGAATGTTTGTACAACAGAAATCAGACGGAAGGATCCGCCCCCTGGTGGATTTGAAAATTCGAAACGACAAGACAATCATGGATAGTACGTCTATTCCCAACCAACAGCAGATTTTAAACCACGTTGGTTGAGCAAAATTCAGGAGTAAGATTGACCTAAGTGACACATACTTCCAAACACGAGTGGACAAGGACAGTGCTAGGTTCAACTCATTCAAAACCCCATTTGCAGGGTTTGTTAGCAAGGTGATACTACAAGGAGACCTGAATGCACCAGCAACCTTCAAGCAAATAATGGAAGATATGCTGCATGAATTCCTACGTCATTTTGTATGGGTATACATTGATGATATACTCATATTCTCAGACACATCAGAGGAACATGAAAAACACATACGCCGGGTATGTGATCGACTCAGAAAGGCAAAAACTTTGTGCAAGCAAAAGGAAGTCAGTACTTTTTGCAGATAAACTAGAAGTACTAGGACATATAGTGGATAGCGAAGGAATTTATACCTCTCCCTAGAAGATGTCGACCATTACATATTGGAAGACTCCTCAAAACAAGAAAGAATTGTAACACTTTGTAGGAATAGTGAATTATGTACCCAGTTCCTCCTACACCATGCTACCCTAATAGCACTATTAACAGACTTAACGGGAAATGCAGAATTTGTATAGACAACCACCCATCAGATCGCCTTCAAGATGGTCAAGAATCGAGTTGTCGATCACCAAGTCATATGATCAATAGACATACGAAGCAATAAACCGATTTGGTTAGTTACAGACCCCTCAGATTTAGGAATAGGACCATGGGTAGGACAGGGACCCACTTATGAGACGGGTCGACCAGCCATGTTATACAGCAGGAAATTTACCAACACACAGACAAATTGTGGAACCACTGATAAAGAAGCCTTAGCGATAGTGCAGGCGCTTAACCAGTTCCACAAGATACTTATGGGAAATTCCCTCATAATGGTTACAGACCACCAGCCCCTGACGCATCTACAAACTGCAAAGAACCCAAGTAGAAAGCAAGTTAGATGGCTCAGCATCCTGGGAAAGTACAATGCAAAGATAGTCTATGCACCAGGAAGTAAGAACTATTTAGCTAATGCCTATTCCCAGATATACGAGGGAGGATCAGACTTGAACCCACTCAATGTCCATGATTATACTAAGGAAGCTGACGACATCTCTGATAACACAGTCTGCAAGTAAGAATCAAACACAAGGGAGCCCGAGTGAGATGTCTCCCTAACCTCCCCTCCTTACTCATATACTGAGTACCCCAATAAGCCCCCTATGCCCCCTGTAAGCCCCTGTTCAATCACTGCAGGAAATGAGTGAGGTGACAAGTGCACCTTGCAGAGCACGCTACCCGAAGAACTCCAACATAGCAAAATGCACTATTCCCACCCTTACATAGACCATTGCACATATCACCAAACCAAGATCCAGTTCACAAATAACCACCTCAGGCGGCAATGCAAGCCAACTCCACGACCACCTAGCGAATGACCAAGTCCCCCAAGCACAGAAATTGACCCTAGCCCTCTAGAGCTCCCCATGATCAGTAACTGAGAATGGCAGCAAACAATTGGCTGAAGACCAAATAGTGCTGGGGAAGGGCCGTCCACCCTCATTCAACCAACACCCAGGTCCTACGCAATCCCTGCAATACTGAACCCTGTGGCCCTGGTATTCCGAATACCAGGGCCAGATAGTGCGCCACCAATCAAATGAGCAAAACTAATAGAAAACTTTGGCAATTAGACAATGGTCTCAGTGATGCCCCCATCAGTGGATGAATATCGGCGTGGACTATACAATGTCTTGGAAGACAACAAAGAGAAAGACCAGCCTCAAATGATCACAGCAAGGGAAATAGAAGACGAGCAAGACACCAGACAAACAGTCAATTAAATGATTGAGACATTCCAAGTGCACATGGTTGCAGCATACCAGAAGGAACCAATATAGAAAAAGGTCAACGAAAACATAGATTCCAGAGAAGATTTGTCCCCCTACACGGTCGCAAATGGAATGCTGTACACCAAAATACGACATGGGGAAGAATGTCTGTATATTCCGAAAGGTCCCGCATTCGGGAATACTAAACTAAGAGAGTGTTTTATAGCTAATATCCACAACAAGGGCCATCACAGTGCTGAACGGCACTTGCGGTATGCTACTGAGCACCTGTTATGGCCTGAAATGCACAAGGATTTCAGAGCATACTCATGCCAAGGTTCCAGCGCTAGGGTGCTGCAACCCCGGAAATTTCGCTGGCTCAGTTTTCGGTAGCACTCATCCTGAGTACCCGACAGCTCAATGCAACTTTGCAGCTCAATACAACTTTGAGGCTCAATGCAACTCTGTACTTCAATGCAACTCTGTACTTCAATGGAACCTTTGTTATTTAATGTGATATTGTAGCTCAATACAATTTTGTAGCATGACATAACTGTATCACTCTATATCATCTTACTATAAAAATTAAGCCAACCACATCAATATCCTATACTCTTCTAACCACTATCAATTATGCCTCCTCTACCAATGATTATTCTCTCCAGCCAGTGAGTAGAGCCATACAAAGATGTTGAATTATGTATTCAAGCTACACTTGAGTCTATTCCAACCTCTGAAAACAAAAGACCGAATATTGCTACGCTCGCCCACGAGTAGGAAGTTCCTGCTCCACGATTACGTTGACATTGGCAAGGTCATCAGTCGAAAGAAGATCGGAGTGGGGCCAATCGAAAACCTTCTGCAGATCAGGAACTTGCTCTATGTCAGTATCTAGACTGCTTGGATACAATAGAAACTAGTGCACATTTACAAATAGTGTCTGGCTGTGTGAACACAATTCTCAAAAATGCACATACTGGTCCTTCAGCTCCACCAGTTGTAAGTGAGCATTGGACATACCAATTTCGTGACCGACATCCTCAGTACCTGTTTCGGAAATAAAGGATGATTGATGCAGACCGGAAGCATGCACATGAGCCTGATTCTATCCGTAATTGGTTCAAAAGGTATCAGAGTGTCTTCGATGAGTACCAAATTCATCCTGCAGATCAATACAACTTTGATGAAGCAGGATTTCGAATTGGAATTGGCTAAGACCCATGGATAATTACCCGTGATCCAAATTGCCAATCATACTCAGCAAGCTCCACAAATCGGAAATTGGTCAGTGTGTGTAAGACTGTTAGTGGTAATGGACAAGTCTTACCTCCTATGATAATTAGTCCTGGAATAATTCATCAACAGCCCTGCTATACTGTGACATCAATACCAGACGACTACCTTATTGGAACTGCAGAAACTGGTTATAACAATGATAGTTTAATGATGAACTGGATTATGCACTTAGAAAAGTTCTCGGTACACTAACAGATAGGGAATTGTCAACTCTTGATCCTTGATGGTTTTGGGTCACATTGTACAAAAGAGTTCCGCGACTATTGCAACCAGTACAAAATCATTGTTTTTTGCCTCTTACCACATACAAGTCATCTCCTACAACCTCTAGACGTGGTTGCTTTTCAGCCATATAAGCACTACCACTTCGAAGCAGTTGAGAAAGCAACTCGAACTGGCTGTAGTGACTTTGACAAGTGCGAATTCTTAGAGAAAATTGATAGTATACGTCAGCAAACCTTTAAACAGTCTACTATCCTGTCAGCATTCAGGGCTACAGGATTAATTCCATACAACTCTGATATTGTTATCTCAAAGTTACGTGAGGCGGTCACTAGTGTTCTTTCACCTGAACAACTTTCTCAAGCACCTGAATCAACACCTACCATTCCTCTTACGATCATAAGCCTTAAACATCAAGGAGAAGAATTACAACATGAAGCAAGAGATCTATCACCCAGTTTTCAATACAAGCTCAATACTATGCTACAGGGGGTATTAGTACAAGCACAATCTGGGGCTTTAGCTATGGAAAACTTAGAACATACTTGGGCTCTTGGAGAAGCAAGGAATGCAAGGTGTAGGTCCCAATGTCATAGACAGGTACAGAAGGGTGGTGTACTTTGCGCATCAGAAGCACGCAAAATAGTTAAGCGAAAGGAGGCTTCTGAAGTTGAAAAAGCTGCACTGCAACTACGACGAGCTCAAAATGCGTGGGATAGAGCTGAACGGACTGAGCGTAAGCCACTACTGGATCAGATGAAGCAATATGTTAAACAAAAACATGCTATACATAAATATAAAAAGAGGATATCTAAAATCATTGTTGCAGGTATTAAGCAGCAAGTTAGATTGAAAAAAATAAATGTATGTTAAAATTTTGCTAATGATAAATCAGCTATGATGCTTATATTAAACTATGTGCCTATTTTTAACTACAAACAATACTAATCCTTAATCTATATATGGAGAGAGCTGCAACATCACATTAAATAACAAAGGTTGCATTGAGGTACAGGGTTGCAGTGACCTGCAACATTGCACTGAGCTGCACAGTTGCATTGAGCCTCAAAGTTGCATTGAGCCTCAAAGTTGCATTGAGCTGCAAAGTTGCATTGAGCTGCAAAGTTGTATTGAGCTGTCGGGCACTGAGAGTGAGTGCCACCGAAAACTAAGCCAGTGATATTTCGGGGGTTGCAGCACCCTAGCGCTGCAACCTTGGCACCAGTATGTGGCCCAATGCCACACCTGTCAAACAAACAAGGAACTCATAAAGTTACCAGCAGAAAAGTCCCAGACGATTGTCCTACCAGCAGAGATTTTTGAATCAATAGCCATTGACGTTACAGGACCCTTCCACAATTCATAGGGATACGACACGATGCTAGTGGCCATAAATAGGTTCTTGGAATTTACATAGCTCATACTGACAAACAAGGAAGTAACAGCAATAACAACCTGGGAACTGCTACGCAACAGAATATTTACACCCTACGGTTATTCGACAACAATAGTGAGCGATGCAGACCCACAATGAGAGTCACATGTATGGAGACAGCAGTGTCGATCGCTAGGAATTGAGCACGTAAAAGAAGGACCAGGTCACTGTGAGACGAATGGAGAAGTCCAAAGAAAGATTCGCGAATTGAAAAATAGCTTTTCAAAACGTAGTCAATGCAAGAAAGAACAATCAGTTTGATGCCATACTCGAAATGACCACATATTTAAATGCCGGATGGTCAGAAACTCTTAGTATGTCACCATACAAAGCAGTTTATAGAAAAAGCCACCTGCTACTTCCCCTGGCGAATTTCAGGAATTCTGCAGTACCAGTAGCCGACAAACTGTTAAACAGGGACCAAGCAATGTGGAACACGGCATTCAATGCGATTAAGCTGCCGCGATTTAGGTGTACCAGAATGGCAGTAAAGCGACACAGACACCATACTCCAATCGCATTAGGTAATTCAGTTACTGGTTTATGGAAACCTATTCGCAACTGAATCAGGATGAAGCAAGAAACTACAACCACGCTGGTAAGTACCATTCAAGATAGTAGGATATGATGACTCTACAGAAAATTACATGGTGGAAATGGATGGGAGAATGTATAGAAACCGAGTAGCGACATTCCACACATCCACTATGAAAAGATATCTCCCTGATGATGATACCGTGTTTCCTGGAAGAAGTCATGCAAAGCCACCCCCCATCCTTGTTAACAAGAAACCAGAGTGGGAAGTAGATACTATACGAGACCACAGAAGGTGCTATGCCTACGACCAATTTCTGGTAAAATGGGTGGGATATCTGGAAATAGAAAACAGCTCTGAACCCCTTGAAAGACTAGAAAATGCAATAGAACTAGTAAACCAATCATGGGAGGACAACAAACCGGAGGATAAGCTACCCCCTACAAGAAACCATGTGATGGTGGCGTGGAGCCCAATCCTGCTGGAAATCCAACACCTCCGCCCAGACACAGATCAAGCGATACAAGACAGGTTTTGGTCAGTACACTTTGATAGCGGTTTCCAAAGTAGCAAAGATGAGAATCAGGTGATGGAAGACGAAGCTGCATATCTAGTGCAGCTAGCCAAAGCCAAGTACGAGGAATAGCAAACGAGGAAAACACATACCGTCCAACAGCCTTACGATGTCAAACTAGGAGCAAGTGCCTTGGAGACTGCACTATGCACTAATGGAACTGTTAGTAAACTGTGATATTATCCCTAAACAATACCTTACACACTGCTTATTCATACGTATTTGCGACAAATGTCTTGAAATAACAACTGAATCAACAGGACGAATGTGGAGAGAAATACTGTCAGATGTATTCTGCTTCGGTAGTGGGTACTACCTGAGCACAGAAAAATGTGATATATGCATAGAAATGAAAGAAACCGAGACTAAATACCACCTACCTTCCCCTGAACACCTAAGCGAGGACAACACCAAGACATAAATACCACCCACCTTCCTCAAACACCTCAGCAAAACTCACCACAATACCTACAAAGAAAAAACTGATAAATGTCGGACTACAAAGAAGTCAACCTGAGAGGACGACACCATATTGTCAGATACCTACTATACTATGGAACTATTCCACTAAGCACATACTAGATGATATTCTACATCGATTACCGCGAGGAATGCGGACGAATCAATGTTGAGACAGAGGATTGGGAGAACCGGCTGGTCCGACACGGGATTGATTTACCACACTACTGGGAATCAGGTTACTTTGTATGCGAAGCGCCCTGTTAGGAATATTTGGAAAGATGGTTGGAGGGTGCGCAATGGATGTTGCAGGATGACTTGAGATTGGTGCAGGATAGCAATAATGATGAGGGTGGGTCCTATGGAGGACATCTGGAAAATAGCAGATCTACCGACTATTAGGATTTCATTAGGTTATTTTGTTTGGTGAAATTCTTATTTTATTTCGGGAGTGTAACCGGTACGGGTACTAGGTTTGGGTTTTATGTTTGGTTTCACAGCATCACTTGATACTTGTATTATTTCGTGTGCTATCGGTTGATACGTCCAATGTTTTATGTTTGGTTTCACATTATCACTGGATACTTGTATTGTTTCATGTACTATCGGTTAATACACACAATGTTTTATGTTTGGGTTCACAGTATCGCTTGATACTGGTATTGTTTCCTGTGCTATCGGTTGATACATACAATCTTTTGTGTTTGGGTTTACAGTATCGTTTGATACTTGTATTGTTTCGTGTGCTATCAGTTGATACACACAAGGTTTTGGGATATCGCTCATACTGGAGATAAGTGATATGCTGTATTTGAAGACCGCCAATTTCCACGACGGAAACAGCAGTCTTCGACAGACAATATTCTAAATATACTTGGTTGAACAGTTACTTCTTTGATCTCCTATTACACCCCTTTGAAGCCTCCTGTAGTAAGCAGTGCTTGTTTCTTGTTGACCAAGAAGCCATCTGCTCCTATTGTACCGCTATGTGACTAGGGCCCAGCCTGAACACATTACAAGATTCATCAGGTGTCCTTTGACCGCAGCCCTCAACACTTTGCACTATATATCTGCTCGACGCTAGCCTTCCAACCAACAAAAGAACATCTACCTCCGATCAATATTGGTGGAGCTATTGTCTGTTATGAAAGTGGTCCTTGCTAGTCAGGTTGCGCTACTAGTAGAGTGGGTTTAATGAGACTATTACTATGTATATTAGTGTTTTAATAAATTATACTATCTATCACTCCTTCATAAATTCAATTGTGATCTAGGTTACAATGTAGAAATTGGGGAACCCTTGGGGAACTCGTAATTTTGCAGGATTTGCTCGCAATTCTGTTTTCACTCTAATGAGACTCAGATTGAATATCATTTCTTGTTGGCACCCTGACAATGCAATATTACACCTAGTCGTACTCCGAGAATTCTGTGTCAACCGTGTTGCACCTGGTTGCGGTCTGAGAATTCATTGTCAATACAGCTGTACCCTAACACCAGTAAGGTCTGATGTCATGTCTGAAGTCACAATTTCTATTCTGTGCACTCCGTATGCCAGATGCTGTAAGCGCTGAGGGTACTAGCCTATATTTTTGCTGATGAGAATGGGTGACAAGATATGAAGTATAACTGGAGGGAGGGGAGAGGGAGTTTTGTGAGGAAAAAAATAATCATGTAGGGCTTGATTGATTTTAGGTAGAGATTGGAGGTTGTGGAAGGAGGGAAACTGAGGAGGACGGCCACCTGCACCATGGCAGTGGGCATTCCAGATGGAGTCTTTAGTCATGCTTGCTAGAAAGGTAGACCAGTATTTCCTTTTCTCTTTTGAGTTTGCTGAGATATGTTTTCCGTACCAGATAAACATCGGCAGTCTGCAGGTAGGATGGGTTTCTCTGCTATGACCTGTTAGCAATATAAAGGATCTTATGAAAGATAGACCAAGCTGCTGTCCACAAAGGCTTGGCTCTGTGGAAGGGGCGTTTCAGTGGAGTGTGTGAGGTGAGAAAGTGGAAAATAACTTTGTAGTAGGAGTTGAACCAATTGTCAAGGAACAGGGGCGATGGGACTGGGGAGGAAGGAAGAGTGATAGATATGCTTGAGAGAAGGGGCATGAGGGATAGCCAGTTAATGAGGTCCCAATTATGGAGAGGTGGGGCTAGCCTTTGATAAGGTATGGACAGGTGAATAAGGATGGTGACATGGTCTGAACCTGTAGAATAAAAGGGCATGGACCAGGAATTGAAAAAAGGTAATAGTGCTGGATTGGCAAAAGCTAGGTCTAGAACTCCAGAATGGTCTCCTGGGGAAGAGGAGAACCTGGTATATTCACCTGGGTTGTTGAGAAGTGAAAAACTATGGTCTGAGGCTTTGTCAAGATAGGGAGTTGATGTTCTAAATTCTTCAGGAGAGAATGTTCTGAGGGGATCAGGAAGGGGGTAGTGGATGTCGAGATCTCCGAGGGTGAGGAGGGGCGTGGAGGTATCCGGAAAGAGGTCCGGTCTAGCACTGACAGCAGGGCCATACTTATTATAAGCACGTGTCCGGAAAGCCAAGACAGCTCCGTGACCTTTCCCCCATGGATGTGTGCATGCTGATTCGCATCCTAAGCAGGACCGGCCTGGTCGGGCACGACCAGTGCGATGATAGCGATCAATGATACCACCTTACCAAATGCGCTGCCCCCTCGCAGGGCCGCCCCCCGGGGTCGACCCTGTTTTCGGACAAACCAATCCCGGAATGGAAAGAGCGGTGGGAGCGGCATCGCTGGTTGGGCATGGGTATCCCTAAACATGCCCACAATTTAGAAGGTGTTAGGGTGTCGACTGGGTACCCGCTTACGGGATTGTTGCTGACCTCCACGTGCGAAGGGATGGTGTGGTTTCAGCACCCGAGCCTGCCTCTCACTTAGTTCGTCCTACAATCCTCTCGTGGGGGCTATTAGGGTGGCCTCAACAACCCGAGGGTAGCTCAACAGTCCCCATGATTGCCCCCAGAGATATGGTGTAGCAGAG
This sequence comes from Tuber magnatum, assembly GCA_003182015.1. Taxonomy (NCBI): domain Eukaryota; kingdom Fungi; phylum Ascomycota; class Pezizomycetes; order Pezizales; family Tuberaceae; genus Tuber; species Tuber magnatum. Next base: position 461,713 of record PYWC01000112.1, read on the forward strand.
TAAACTACAGCAGGATATTCATTTTGGCCGTGTATCCTACCCCATATCTTTGGAAGTAGGTAAGGTGTACATAATACACTACCTCCATCCCAAGAACCGATCAATCGACCAGAGGAATGGTGGATTATGAACCGCTATCACCAAGGACTCCCTCTCATCCAACGGTATGCTCCTGGGATGCCGCTCATGCACTTGTAGTGCCGCACGCACTATCCAGAACCTCGGACTTACTATCCATGGCCACAACCACAAGGTCGCAAACAAAGGCTACTTATATAGTACTTTTGTTGGAATTGGTGCATTGTTCATTGTTGTTTTTCTTCAAGTCTCGACATTTGATTGTGTAGGTATGTGATAATTGTGAAGTTAGGAATGTACGGAGGATTGACATTCCCAAATGACAAGAGGGGGAGAGGAATAGTATGAACGGAGGATTGGTATTTCTAGGGCATCAGCACGGAAGGGAGATATGAAAGCAGAAGCGGGTATTTCTAAAGGGGTGAAGGATGAAAGAGTTCTCTGTTATAAAGAGCCGGTTAGATAAGGCAGAGAACGAGGGGAGCGAGCAACTATCAAATATCTTTATCTATATGTTTCCTTCCTACCATCATGTAAAAATCTTCAACTTTCAATGCAACCATAACTGCAACATCAGCCCCTACGGTAACCCCCGCCCTGGTAACATAGGACATGGGCACCGGTTCTAATCGCGGACCACACTATCATCCAAAGCCAGGTAAAGAAGGTTTGCAATATCTAATATACGCATCTCAATCGGCTTCACACCTAGGTTTGGATTTGGATGTAAGGTTAGTGAACCTGTGCTTGGGCTATCAGTCATATAAGTGTGAAGATTGTGATATCCTCTACCTATCCGAGTCGATGGACCCTGTTTGTGGAGAATACAACATACAGTACCTTCGTTTCTTGTAAAGCATATGGCAATCCAAACAATACGTCATCGCTCAACTCTTGTCTTTATAGGATACCCAGGAAATAAACACGGCAGGCGAAAGAGTGCTGGAAAGGTTGTATCATGGTGTTGGTGGTATATTTGGTGAATACCTGCGGCGTTGAAGGCCTCAACAGTTGCCTCTGGGTATGATACTTGGCACCTGTTTCATAGGTGCATATATCTTCTTCCCCCCCCCCGATTCCGTTTTCCCACTCCCCTCTTTCGTTATACCAGTTTACCAATTCCCGGTTATCTCGGTACGTTCGTTTTCTGAGTTGAATGCTTACAGCGATGGATGTAGGCCCTGGATCGAACGAGCGGTGGGTGGAGGAGAGGAGGGGGGGGGGAGAATCATAGCTACAGGTGCCCAAGGGATATAATGGAAATACAATGGACTGGACCTGGAAGAATCGGGGGAATTTTTACCAACTAGGGCCGTGAATCTAGCGATAGAGACAGGAGATATGGTGAACAATTGCGAGAATAAGGCCCGTCAAATGATGGAGTGGTAATGTGCCAAGAACCTCTTTTCTCATCCCCAAGGAGCCTCACAAGTTAACAGGACAACCTTCGCCAAGCCCTACACTTCAAGAAGCGAGCCTTTTTTTCCCCCCACTCCAGGTATTGTAGCCTATCATACATACCCTGCGGCAGCGGGTACTTGAGCGGGGGGAAGGAAAAAACCACGAAAATCACGAAAATCGGTACCATACCATAGACTCTGCCTGCCCTCCCCTCCAGCTCTCTTCCCCCCTCTCTCCTATTCTCCACCTTCTCGCCACATCACCCTTCCAAACCCAATCCACCGCAATGGCTCTCCGACAGGCGCCCCACAAACTATTGCGTACTTCGCTCATCCGAATGCCAGTTATCCGCAGGTTTGCTTCGGCTTCCAACCTTCCGAAACTTGTCAAAGATGAGATAGCGGTTCGTTGCTGCCACTCAATCGAAAGGGATGCTGAGGGGGCTAACGATTCTACCAGCACGAGCAGTTATTGCCCAACTATGACCCGCCCGCTGACTCTGCCACTGGGTCCCTGTTGGCTAAGCAGGAGCCCTATATGGTCAAGACCTATGTCCGTCCATCACAGATGTTTATCCGTGGGGTCGGAAGTGTGTTGTATGATATGGAGAATAGGAAGTACGTCGATTTCACGGCTGGGATTGCCGTAAATTCATTGGGTCATGGAGATGAGCACTTGTGCAACTTGATTTTTGACCAGGTTTGTTGAGTCTAGTTGCTGTCAGAATCCTGTGTCTTGCTGTGCTTGTTGTGGGGGAGTTAATCTGTGGACGGGTGACTCTAGGCGAAACAAGTCATCCATACTTCGAATCTGTATCATAACCCTTGGACCGGAGAGCTAGCGGCGTTACTTGTCGAAAAAACTAAAGAGCACGGTGCATTCCACGATGCTTCACAGGTGTTTATTTGCAATTCTGGTTCGGAGGCGAATGAGGCAGCGCTCAAGTTTGCGAGAAAGGTTGGGAAAGTAGTTGGCGGGGAAAGGAAGATTGGTATAGTCTCATTCACCAACTCGTTCCATGGTAGAACTATGGGCGCGCTTTCGGCTACACCTAATCCAAAGTACCAGAAGCCCTTTGCTCCGATGGTTCCGGGGTATACACACGGAGTGTATAACGACGTTGCCGGGATTAACAACTTTGTTACCGAGGAGACTTGTGGAGTCATTGTCGAGCCAATCCAGGGGGAGGGTGGTGTCAACGTTGGATCCCCGGATTTCCTGATTGCATTGAGCAAGAGGTGCAGGGAGGTTGGAGCTGTATTGATCTATGACGAGATTCAGGTATTATCACTTAGTAGCTGCAGCTGCATAGCAACTAACATGATTGCAGTGCGGTTTGGGTAGAACCGGAGACCTCTGGGCTCACCAGTTCCTCCCCAAGGAGGCTCACCCCGATATTCTGACGATGGCTAAGGCGCTTGGTAACGGATTCCCCATTGGCGCAACAATGGTCAACAACTTTGTCGGAGAAAAGATCGTGACCGGTGACCACGGAACAACTTTTGGCGGGAACCCGTTGGCTTCCCGAATCGGACATCACGTCTTTAGCAGGTTGTCGGAGAAATCTCTCCTTAAGGGAGTTGAGGCCAAGTCGGAGACGTTTGTGAAGCGGTTGACTGCGATCAAAGATAAATACCCAGAGGTAGCAACTGAGGTCCGAGGCAGAGGATTGATCCTTGGACTTCAGTTGACCAGAGATCCCACAAGCCTGGTCAAGGAGGCTAGGGAACGGGGATTATTGATTATTACAGCAGGAACGAATACCGTCCGATTTGTCCCCCCATTGGTCATTGAGGAAGAGACCATGAACAAAGGGCTCGACATTTTTGAAAAAGCAATGAAGGTTTTTGCAGAGAGTGGGAATGCATAAGCTAGAGACTCACAATTTTTGTTAACGTGTAGGGCGGAATAAAAGGGCAGAATTTTGCACCTGGGGGTTCTCCTTTTAATAATCACTCTAAGATGGATTGTACTGTAATTTACTAGCTATAAGACGAGGTGTTGGACTATTCTGGAGCATGACACTAGGTTCAGCAATGCCTACACCGATGGAAGATGAAGCCTAGTGAAACCGTATGAAGAATATATCATACCGGTACGTCGTAGGATCAATTACAAAAGTCTGAAGACTAAAGGCTAAAATGCCATAGATCCAAAAGTGGATTCTATAGGAATTTCACGCCAACTCGTCCATGCAATGCATACTTGAGCCTTGAAAACCGAGGTGTGCATTCAGGCCGCAGAATGCAGTACCGTTGCTGTCAGCCAATGTGGTTTTCTGTAGTTACCCGGTCTAATTCTTGCATTAAATTTTGCACTTGCATCAACAGAGGGTAATGTGAAATCAACGATTGAGGTCAAAGTGCTCCAAACAGGGAATACCGGTAATCCCCCCACAAAGACACTTGCCTGAACCAACCAACGGAAGGACAGCTGGGCTGCCGACTGGCTTCAACCCCCCCCCCAGACACAAGACTCTGGTCTCCAAAACGGGGTAAATCACAACATCAACACCGTTATCGCGTGAAACCGCAAATCCCATTACTGCACTCCTTAATCACGGATACCTCTAAATCATGCAAGGTATGCAGGGCCGTCGTCCGGCAATCCGGTCTCCTCACCGCGCTCCTCACCATGGACGATCCCCTTCATCCTCATCGACCTCTTCGACATCTTCTCAGTTAACAGCGACAAATCCGAATGCTTCGACTTCAACAATTAAACTGATCCCTCCCAGCACTCCCCCTCTAACCCAAACCTCACCGGTAGCAGCAGCAGCAGCAGCAGGAGCCCAAGGTTTTTTCGAGCCAACCTTAATACGCTCACAATCGACACAACCCCAACTGCAAACACAACCCCCATCGCAGTTACCAGCTGCATACGCGATGCAGGCATCGCAGCGCAAGCGTTCTGCAACTGCCCCATCGCCGACATCACCACCACTCGCTTCCTCCGCTCTCTCCGCAGCAGCAGCAAGCGCCGCTTTCACCCGCGAATCCCCACCCACCCCCCCTCCACACTCA
>PYWC01000112.1:517478-535468 GCA_003182015.1 Tuber magnatum
GGGGGGGGGGACTTTTTCCCGGTGTGACTTGATTCTTTTTTTATTAGTCCAACTCGTTGTTCCTTTGTTTTCTCTCAGAGCTTACGACAGCAGTACTCGTACAGTACCAGTACAGTGCTCGCGCAGTGAAGTGGCTTGGGTCTGGAATAGTATGATATGCACAGTGCTCGAGTATGGTACAGAAGTGTGTGCTACAGAAGCCAGAGGAAAGGCATCCGAGGTCTTCCCTCTCGCTACTGTAGCTGGAACGTGCGTCGGATCAGAGAGATTATTGGCTATCGTATATAATATTTCGGAGTCTGCGGGCAGCCGAGCGAGCAAAGTGAAACACAGATTGCCGTTAAGAGTGTGCTTGGTCTGGTGGGTACAGTACCGGTACTCGAGCACAGTACAGTGGTTTTCTTTGAAGATTCAACAAAAGATGACCCTCTCAAGGCTCGGGGATGGAGTGTGCTCGAGTACTGTACGAGAAGAGAGGAAGGCAAAAAAAGAAAGGAAAAAAAAAAGAAAGAAAGAAAAGGGGAAAAAGGAAAAAAGGGGGGGATCGAAAATCGCCGAATCATGCGGCCGGCCAAGCTGGAGGGAATGGAAAATGGGTGAGGGATGTCAGGGCTCGCTGCAAGTGCAGCCCTTGGCGAGTCCCTTTCCCCTATGGTACGGCACTCGTACGAGTACTCGTACCGGTATCATATTATTATTGTGGACTAAACCCCGTGTGGTGAGCATCAACTGGAGCTCGAGCTTCCCTCACACTCCTCCAGCTCGCTGAGTGGCTGAGTGACATAAGCTACATGTAGATATCCTCCCGCCCCGCCCAATCACCGGGCCCCCCTCCCTACAGTACCAGTAAAGAAAAAAGAAAAGAAAAGAAAAATTTCTAAACAGTATTATATCATATCATACCGGCATCATACCGGTAGGAACTTCACCAGTGTGATCGGCGTGGCAGGGTAACACAGTTGCAGGGGCAGGGATTTGCCATTCCACCCGTCCCAACTCGCACACAAAAGTTTGGTCTCGCACATTGCAAGGCCGACCGGAGTCCATCTCTCGATGCCTTACTCCAGTACCGGTACCGTCGCTCGGCGTCATGTCAAAGAAAAAGCGAAAACAGGAGAAGAAAGATCTTCGTCAAATAGCATGAGCGGTGAATGAATACTGAGCAAAATCTTTTTTTCTTTCGAGGATGGACTCCCCCCCGTCCGGGATCATCCGGAGCCCTTTTTTTGGGTGAGCTCCGGGTGAGACCACTCTCAACCGTTCGGACGGAAAAGTCCACAGCGGGGCTGCATTTAACTTATGCAGACCAGAACAGCGCATATGCGTGCTACCGATCCGAAGATTCCTCCCCTCCTGTGTCTGCCACCCATCCATCCATCGGCTGCTCTCATACGACCACAGAAGAGCCACACCAGTCTCGTGATGTCATGGCTTTTCCTGTGTTTCCCTCAAGTTTCTAGGTCTCATATTGCACAACAGTACCCATTGGAAATGAATCCAAACCACATCGCCCCTTTCCAAAAGTTGGTGACGGATGAGAAGGTGAGAATGAAAGGAAAGGGGGAAGAAAAACTAGATATTGGTAAGCTAACTTTATTACCATGCCATGCTCCCCCCCACTCTTCCGGGCTACCAGCTCGTAATAGTTTCCGACTTCTGCTCGTAGCTGCTGGAGATTTTCCGACCTCTGTACAGTACTGTACCCTATGATACATCACCTATGCAGTCCGCTTGCCACCCGCAATTACGAGCACGAATACGGTGCCGCACAGCCAAAAGCTAAGCAAGCCAGTGAGAGGACACCGGGGGACCAACACAGCCTGTCTGCTCTCCCATGGCCCGGCTGATGGCGTGTGAGAACAGTGCCGACCCCGTTCGTCTACCCTATCATACTGGCACTGGAATGCCATGGGGTTTCCCGCCTTTCAGCCCTCATGCACCGGCGCCGATATCAGGGCTGGGGTTACCACCTACTGCACGAGTATCATATCATGCTCGCACCATTGTATGATGCATTATGATAGTAATAATATTATTATGATAGTAATATCATACCCGTATCATAGCCATAGTCGTCGTGAAGAAATCATAGAGCCTGATCCACATGAGGTCCTCCGAGAACCCTGAACAAACATCGCTTCGGTTACCCTATCCGTCCACTATAGTACAAGTATAATAATATGATAATATTATTATTATGATATCATACCACCCCTCACCTCCATTCCCCGCCGCCAACGGGCCAAGCCGGACTCCAAGACTTCCCATTCCATCTCACCCACCCCCACAGAGCTTCAACAGATAGGCCATACGAGCCCACAGCCTACACGGTAGTCGAGTCAGCCGGGCTTGACGGGTCATCGATAGCTACACAAAGCGTCTCGCACCCCAGAGCTTATACAAGTGGAGCGATGAAGCAAACATGGTCAGCACTGTTTCTGAACCCGTGACATCCCTCTACCGTACTAATTTTTCGGCCAGACACAACAATCGTCCACTTCGCAGCCGAGTTATGCCCCCAGCTTCTACTCCCGGAGACTGAATGTCCCTCTCCAAGGCACGGTCGCCAGTGGGAACCCTGCCGCTGCCCCCGTCCCGCGGGGCCCGGCAACGAGAGGACCCTGTTGATGGCTACCGCCTGTAAGCCAAATACCGTATCCCCAGGGATCAGTTTCTCTGAAAGCGCTGGGAGGGAATGAAAAGTGAGTCTAGCCCCCTTGAACAAGGTGCAGTGTAGCGGTTGATTGGACCTAGGTAAACGTGGGGGGGGGAGCAGACTCCTTGTTTTGCCATGCAGTACTAGCCTAGTGCCGAACCCTCCAAGTTCACCCAATGTGTACCGTACTCGTACTGTACCACCCATCTCTGCTGCTCGAGTCCGCGGCCCACCCCCATGCTCGCTGTGCCCGAAACCAATGGTACGCCTCCAGGGGGTAACCCAGAAATCAATCATGCGCAAACTGGTGGTACCACGATCTACCTCCATCTTGAAATTTGGGCTCTAGACCCAGATTTCACTAGCGTACATCGCAAAGTGTCGCTCGCTTCTTGGCTCTGCTGTCCACAAGGTGGGGCCCGGCCTTACAAGTACTGTACCGTACTTCAAAAGCATTGGTGGTTCAAGAGACGATGTGGTAAGGATCTGACGTAGGATCCCTGAAATCGTGGGGAGAGACAAGCCTTGAGTGATTTTCAAAGACATTTTCTTCCCTCTTTTTTCTTTTTTCTTTTTCCTTTTCTTTTTTTTTTTTCTACGGAGAGAGCTATGGCCACAGCTGGCGGCCGGCGCATCAGAATCTCTGATCCGAGCCTTTCATCGATCTGCTCGGATAATCCAAGGCCCATTTATAAGTATAATCAATGGCATTGCAAATACGGCCTTGCATACCATATGGGACCCCTGCGACTAGGTTACGCCCCGGGGTGAATTTGCTTCTCCGTAAACACGATAGCCACTGCAATGTACCAGTACAGGAATCTAAAACCCGCACAGCGTAAAGTAGCGAGTGATCCTTTGTGAGGGTGTTTTTTGCCGATCCGTCTTCAAAAAGCAACCCGAAATGGGTTCTTTATCGGGTTGGGCCCACAGGAGCGTGTGGGGGTTTTGGGGGTGAGGGCGAAACTATTCGAGCACGTTCAACCACGCTCCGATATGATACCATATTCCACCAAGTACGGTTGGTCCGAAATACCGTAGTCAAATTGGTAGCCTGGCGCGCTAAAAGCCCGATTTGGCACCGGCCGGCTGAATTCGGTGGGGAAAATCTGATTTCAATAATTTCAACGCTCAAGTGACTCAGCACTGCTGCTGATGAGTTCAAATCAGCGAATCACAGAGCTGAGACAGCCCCGGGCCAGAAGCTGGCTGTTCCGGGTTGACCGAGCGATACCGGTATGATGCTTCTACCCACGAAGGCAGCGGTACGGGTAGGGTACCGTACAGTACCATATTCTCGTGGTCACAAGCCCCACATTGCAGGCAGCCGCACGGCACCTTTACAGTAGGGTAATTCACTGAAGAGATTTCCGCGAAAAATTCGAGTACTCGAACCATGCGCTATGCACAGTACCAGTGCCGCCGGCGGTCCAAAGAAGCTGCCCGGTGCAGCGAGCATTCCGGGACAACAGGTCAGGTCCTGGCGTAGACTGAGTGTAAAGAGGTTTGGGGGCTCACATTTCGATCGGTATGATACAAGGATCGGGCATGTAGTCATGGTGAAAGTATCATAACATGGATGTCGGCTCCGTCCTAATGGTGCTCCCTTCGATATGATACACCAGTACAAAAATCGCCAATAAAAATATTTCTCTAGAGTACCAGTACTGTGCAATGCACCCATTCTGCTTGGCTCAGCTTGTGTTGGTGCGCCAACATTCCATCCAAACAAAATTCCAACTATCCCTGTCACCCCACGAGCTCCATGACTATCGTAGGTGCCTGACCCTTGTAACTCGAGCGCCGGGATATTCTTGGCTATGATAGCTAAAAGACACCGCCCATAGACCCGCGAAGGCTCAAACGGGACAGCGAGGCACCGTACCGCATCTAGACTACCGTATCGAGACCCGGGATAGCGGGGTACGACTGCCAGTGTACTGTACTGTAGTCGGGAATTCCATACCATACCGGTACTGTACTTGTGCCTCGGAAAAAGAGGCGAAGAACGCAGCAAAAAAAACGTGAGATACACATTATATAGGGAAACGCTAGGCCTGGCCGGAAGAGGGGGCAGCTCCAATGGCATGGCGCTTGGCTCGATCATTCGACTACCGTATTTTACTTATGCTATCCCATTTTTTTTTTTAACCCCCTCTAGCCGAAGAGTACTTGGCAAAGGTTTGTTTGAAGCGAGTGCAATTACTAGGGTCCCCTGCGCTGGGAAGTGTCTACCATTAGAGTTTCGATTGACTACGGTACGGTACGGTACGATACTTGTACTATGCTCTAGTACCGGTACCGATACTCGTACCCGAGTATGATACAAGCAATTCTCGGGATTCAGCGCTAGAGGTGCAAGGGCGTCACCAATGTGATGCCATACGAGTACTTGTAGGGTACTAGTACTGCACCGGCACCCGTAAATTTATGGCACGGCATCCATCATTCTCGAGCTGGGAACAGGGTGGCCGAGATCTCAAACCCCGCACTCTTGTCTGTGCAACACACAAAAGAACCTTCATTTCCACCCACGGTAACCAATGGGGGTTGCGCAGTGATAGTCTACCGTATCCCCGACTAGGGTAATGGGAAGTGTTCAGTCGGCAGCCCAATCGCAACTCCCACATAATATTATAACACAGCAAGTTATTAACCCCCGTTGACAACATGCGGTACCGGTACAGAATGCTGACACAGATGTGACGCTGAAGAAGCATGCTGTCAAAAAAATTGGGACCCACAAGGCTTGCCACGGGATATCATACAGTACAAGTACTGTATATAGTACGTGCAGCCACTTTTGCAGAGTTTTCACGTGTCACTTTACTCCTGTCCCTTGCCCGCGTCCTCAGGATGCAGGAAGTGAGATCCGAAATGGATGTCCGTATCATATGAAAACCTTCGCGGAGAGCGGTCCATCGAGCACGGGCGGCCCGTCCATAAATCGCAAGCCCACTCGACCCGCGTACCGGTACCGCTATTCCACGACATCCGGCTCCAGGGGTTTTCTCGTCTACCGGTATCTACAGGGCATCCGATTACCGTTTCAGCGGGTGTCGGGGGATATAGTCCTCGACGACTCTGCATCTACATACAGTACCGGTACCGGTAGTGTAGGTATCATACTATACCTGAGCCCAGCGTGGACGAGGCAGAGCCAGTTACCCGGCATTCGCCAAGAAGACGAGCGCGAGGAGGGAGGCTATGCTACTCGAGTACAGTATCATACCGCACGGTAAATTACCGGTATCATAGTCCCTATGGTGGGAAAGGCGTTAGACAAGGGATTTAACCAAGCCTTTTGGATTCCTGCCCAGCCCACCGGGCTCTCGTACCTTGTCGACCATATGCCGCCCACGGGGAAACCACGGGACCCCGACACTTTAATTCTGGACGGTACGAGTAGATACTGTATGTATGGTTGGTCCTTGGCCTGGGTGGGCACCGCGGTGGGCAACCGTAACCTGATTTCCTATTCTGAGAGCCGACAGCTCCTTCCTTCTTCCACCGCTGCCACTGCCACCTCACCTTCGCTGCGCCTCAATAACAACATAGGGTACAGTAGACGCTGTAGCTAAAACGTTATACAGACCAGACAAATGTCTTTTTACAGACGACGAAGCCCTTTCTCCCCTCCACAGAAAAGGCTCTCTTCTGCCACCACGTAGTCTTTCGCTCGCCATATTGTGTCGTCTTGACCGACAGGGCGGACTCGAGAGGGAACAATCGTCTCCGCGAGAAAGGGCATCATCGCGGAGGTCTGGAAGCTTTTGGGCTCGGTATGTTTTTGAGGAGGCCTCCTTTTGTTTTTCCTTTTCCTTCTTTCCAATCTTCGAATTGGCCCGCCTTGCTGTGCCCTGCTTTATTATTATTATTATTATTATTATTATTACTTTTGCTTGCTTGCTCGCTGGCCTTTTCCCTTCCTTTCTCTCCATGTCTTTGGAAGGGGTTTTGCAGTATGATACCATCGTATTGTTGTTCGTTGCGCGTTGTCCCTGCATATCCTAGCACATGGGAGATCTTGCTTGCTTGCCGTACTCGTACCATATAACGCTCTGGCATGGTTCATTCATCGTTTGCTCAGGAGGCTTCGCATCGCAATTCCACCGTCTACGTGTATTGGCGAGGACGTATAGTTTCTTCTGATCACATCCCGCACTCCATCCTCATCCCTCATCTTCCTCTTCATAAGCGTTAACATCTTCGAGTACCGCCTCTTATTTGGATCGTGTCTTGTCTTCCATTCATCTGTTGTCCGGAACAAGCAGTTTCTCCTTCTTGCTTGAGATAATTGATTTATTAATACCGTTCTTTTTTTCCGCTCCTCTCTCTCTCTCTCTCATTCCGCTTCCATCTTCGGACCCTTATTTTTATTTTTTATTTTTTTGTCCGCTTACTGCACTGCACTGCGCTGCGCTGCACTGCACTGTGCTGATATTGCTGCCTTGGTCATGTGTTTTAAGCTTTGCTGCTGTGGCACAAACCCTTGGTCTTCGCCTCCCTCTCCGCCGGGACAAGCCCCAGACTCACCCATACAGCTTGACCCTGTTGTGCCCGACGTGTCGGGTGCAATTGGGGCGGGTACGGCTCCGGAAAGATCCAAGGAAAATACCGCTCCCGAAACAACTCTCCTACCTGTCAACTCGGAATCCGGTGCCACACCCAAACCGAGGAGCAAAGAAACTAACGGTTCAGCTCGTGTTTATGGTTCCGCAAGAAATAGCGACATGGTTTCTAGCGGCAGGACACCCTTGGGGGCTTGGCATGCTGTGGCTGCAAAGGTAGTTGCTGCGAATCGTTTTAGAGGAGCTGGCCTATCTTCGCATGTGGGAGACTTTAGGATTGAGGAGCTTGGTGGGAAGGGTGGACATCTTGTGTTTGGTCCGGTTGCTGTTTTCAATGGTGGGGGATTATTGTGGTTCCGCCATTTTGCAATTGCTTTGTTTGCCAGGGAACCCATCTAACTAAATATCGTGTTTTCAGGAAACGTTTCTCTTGGTATCAAGAAGCCAATGGCTGGCATGACCCTCACAATCACGTTCACAGGGGTCACTGAGGTGGACAAGAGCTTGGCCACTTTTCTTAGCATCTCCCACGAGCTGTATTCTGGAGGTATGCCGAATCCACTTTACTCATCATACCAGCACAAGTTGATTAATGAGGTCCGCAGACTTCCATGAAGGGTTTCGCACATTCCTCTTCGGCTTCAACTTTCCCCATCTCAACCTCCCGCCTACATCTGCGAGCCCTCTGATTCACTACTCCTTCGTCGCAAAGCTTACGAAGACTGGCGCTATCGGGGATGACAATAATCCAATCGGATCACGGATGGCGGAGGTCAAGAGTAAACCTTTAGAAATCGCCTTCATACCCTACATTGACCCTGCCCTGGAATTCCCACCCCTCCCCCGACTTCTACCTCAGGTATTCCCCGCCAAGGATAAGAATTCGAAAGGGAAGGGTGTGGATACAGCTTCGTCGCTAAAATCAGTTGGCGGTGCCGAGCCTCCAACGAACAACAGCAATATTGGGCCCTTGAAGGTCCCCAAGCCAAAATTAACCCTGACAACCGCGGATCTCCCGTTGACTGCGTCGAGCAATAGCACGCCTATCATTGACAAGCCCCGTCCCATCGATACTTCTGTCCTCAGGACTGTTTGTATGAAGGATGATGGGAAAGTTGTTGCTAGACTAACCATCGAGCTCCAAAAGACCAGATTCCTGCCGGACGACGAAATATCCGTACTCATGCAGCTTGCTATCAAAGAGGGTGATACAATGCCCAAAGGCCTCAGCATCAGGGTGATTGAGAAACGCTGCTTAGCAAGAGTGGATCCGGACATTGCACAGGATGGAGCCACTAGCGATGACGATGAAGATAGCCTACCAAAACTTAACGTCATCGGAAAAGAGCGTACAAAAGTTCTTACAGGAGGAAAGTTCACCATAAACCCGGACAACATTCGCAACGTGAAACCGGCGGACATCAACACTCCACACCGCACTGAATCCGCAGATGCCCCCCAGGGAAAAGGAGATGATGAACCCGCGGCCCACCGAGACCTCCTCGGCGGAAAAAAGATCGAAATGCCGATCCGCATCCGCCTGCCAAGCTTCAGAACCTTTATTAGCGACATACTACTGCCCACCGTGACGCTCCCACTGGGTAGTTTGTCAGCACACGATCCCCCGCCAAGAATCGGTCCGATAGACGGTATCCCCTCGCCCTCACCTCCATCCTCCACCCATCGCAACAGTAAGGGGAAATCTCCAATGATCTCCAACACGCCTAGTCCCACCGCCACCGCCGCCTCCTCCATAAACCAAAACCTCCCCTTGCTCCCACCGAATCTTGGCTTAAGCTTCATAGTAGCCCACGTCCTCCAAGTCACGGTCCCAACCTCCACTTCCTGGCTGAAAAAACCGACGTCCGCCTCTAAAGACCTAGAAATCTCAATACCCATTGTTCTCGGGAATATCAACCCCCACGCAGCGCTCCGTAGGAAAGTACCCGATTTTAGAATGAGCGTGCTTGAGGAGCGGAGGCATGGTGCTGGAGGCTCGAGCAGCAGCAGGAGCAGTAGTAGGAAGGGGAGTGTGGGTTCGGCCAGTGGGTATGGTGTTGCTAGCGGGAGTGGGAGCGGGAGCGGGAGTGGAAGTGGTGGGAAGGTTACTGGGGGGTGGAGGGAAGGGGAGAGGTTTCTGACGCTGAAGGAGACGGAAGTTAGGCCGGGGTTTATCGGGGATTTTTAGAGGCGTAGTTGGGAGGCGAGATGTGCGGCCTTTTTCTAGACAAAAAAAAATTGTTTTTTCGGTGTTTTTTTTCTTCTTTCTTTTCTTTGTCCATTGAGATGTTGGGAGTTTGGGATTATTATTTTTTGTTTGGTTCAAGTTGGTATATTTGGTGATTTCTCCCACCCCACTTCTAGCCCTGTTTCCGCTTTTCCTTCTTCCCTTCGTTAATGTAAGTACCATACATAACCTTTTGTAATTCCCTTGTTATTGTCAAGTGTTTGCGCCAAGTGGAGCGAACACATATATCATAATATTATCATACCGGTAGGCGATCAATGATTACCATACCCTATTTCATAGCATTACACTATGACCTGTTTTCTCCCTGCCCTTGAGCATCGATTCGCAGCGTAGTGACGAGGTATCATGGAAGGGAATATCAACATTTTTTTTTTCTTTCTCTTTTTGCACCGGTACCGCACGGTAAGGTGAAAGAGGGGACTGCTCCAACGGGGTTGCGCTCTTGCCATAGCGCGGCACTACTCGTACGCTATTATAGTATACAGTATTTCCCTCGTGCTGTGCCGCATCTAAGCTGATTAATTATCAAACTCCCGGTTTTGGAGGATTACAGGCATAAGAAGCTTGGTGCTTGATGATGATTTCTTGCTTTCTTTTTCCTTCCTTCCTTCCTTCCTTTCGCGTGCTGGCGGGCGGGCGGGAAGGAGGGGTTTGTCGGATAATCTACTGTAAACGAATCCGATTGGCGGTCATTTACACCTTAGCGCAGTATCATAAGTTGGAGTACCGTAGATTGCCGATATGGTATTAAATCCAAATCATATCATTCACCGTACCCGTACTCGTAACAATTATAATATCATACTCGCAGAGTTCGTCATGGTATAATACCCCATCCAGCAAATAAGAATTCCCAAAGCCTTCACGGGATCCCCTCCCACCCCCCTTTGCAATGAATACCCGTAGGGCTCAGCTGCGGATCAAACATCCTAATTCATTTCACTTCACTGACGTTCACGGATTGTTACTTACCGTACAGTACTGGTAACAGGTACTATAGGTCAGGTCAACCCTGGCATATATATAGATACATATATATCCGGGTAACCAAAAGATGGATATCGTGCGGTATCTTTCGTGAATCATTGGTTGAGGATTTGGGGAGTCGAATGGTTGCGAGTGTGCGTGCCACACTGGTGCATGTGCATTGCGTACTGTACTGTACTGTACTGTACTGTATTGTGCGTGAGTATCGTCTTAGCAATGATGATGCGGTAGCATGCCGGTATGACATGATACCGGTAACCGCTTGTTTGTTGGTTCGTTTGTGGGTTGTTTTCGTCGAGTTGCGGTAATGTGCGGATTGTGGTGGTGCATCTTGCCGGTGTGATACTATGATATAATGTGCTCGAGTGGGTTAGGGGAGTAAAGTTTTATGCCGATTCGGGAGGGGGGTTTTTTTAAAAAAAAAAAAAAAAAAATTCATGTGTTCGAGTTGGGTGATGGGCCTTGTTATATCATAAATTTGTGATGCTCGAGTTATGATAGCTGCCGGTGGTCGGAATGGGTTGGTTGATCCAGTGGGTGAGTATGATACGATAGCAGCACAGTACCGTACCCGTAAAATGTGGGGGCGTTTTTGGAAAAGGACCGCTATCGCATGATATTATCAATATAACATCGGACCGAAATATGGCCCCCACTTGCTTGGATCTGGGTAAGTATGCGATAGCGGTTCCCTTCGAAAGCTCCTCGACACCCGACACCGCGAGCACTCAGCTACAACAACACGACATTGGTTTTCACAGACCTTGGGTGGCTTGGTTGGACGGCGTCTGTTCGACACCGATAGACCCCGCTTTCCCCCCCCCTCAGCTCCGGGAATCCCCTCAACCTACCTGCTCGACGGTTTGTCCTCCTACAGACCCCCCCCCGACTGGCGAGGTCAGAGGGTGTTTCCGTCTCTGACTCCTAATACCAACCCTTCTGGTCCGAGTATCAATCGCTTCGTTACTAATACCTGCGATCGGTCTGAAGCCCTGGGCCTGGCTGTAGCCTGCTCGAGTAGGATTAGGCGCTGGGATATTTGTGACCGTGGATCGATGACGCATGGGGATGGCTCCTGAAAATGATGGGTGTGGGAGGTGGGGGGTGCATCAGATAACCCAGAATTGCTCCCCTATGGAGACTAGGGGGCCGGCGAGGCCACTATCAGATAACGAGCGTGATCCTTGCTCGAGCAGGGAGGGGAAGAAAGAGGGCCAATGCTAACATTCCGTGGTGTCAATCCACTGACAGGCGGGGGGACGACATACCGTCGCTGCGTGGTTTCCAGTTGGCTCCGTGGCCCGAAAGGGGCAGTCTTTGTCGGGTATTCTGGGTCCCCCTCTGGGAAAGATTATTGGGGGACTGGAAAGCATTTCGAGGGGAATCTCGGTGGTCTAGATATCGCAAGGCCATCTGTTGGATTGTCTGTTTCCCCGTTTCACGGGTCCGGCCTTCCCTTGTGACTTACTGGCAGTTGTGTTTTTCTGTCACAAAATGGGATAGCCGGCTGGAGGTAACGGCTCCCTCAAGCTAAGGCTATCTTGACTCAATATATGAGGGGTCGTTTCCGTATCTCTTTCAGTCCCCTCCTCCTGCCATGCCCTCACAGCTGCTCTGTGTGTTTATGTACCATGACGTCCTTTCTTGAGTGGCACATTTCCTGCTTTCCTGTAGTAGTATCCTTTATCGATTTTATCCAACTTATGGGTCTTATACAAGTCCTAGTGGCAGTTTTGCCATGCTATTTTTCCATGCTCCTTCCATGGATTTCCATGCTTTCAGGGTAGTTTCGGGTTCCACTGAACTCCTTTTTTATCCTGCAGGTGCACCCAGCACCCATTATTGAAGTATCCCATCCATGACATAATGTTATGTTCTGCTATTTCTTCCCTTTCCATGGTCCTTTAACAAGTTCCATCTCTGTAAGTCCTATTATTAGGGGCTGGTGGTAGTAATGTCTTAGGGGAGATTGCAGGTTCTGCATTTTGAATGTTTTTTGTAGTGTACCAGGCTTTGTCTTGTTCTAGGGAGTAGCCTATCCACTTAGCTTAGTATTGTAGTAATCTGTAGTACAGTCTTAAGTTAATGATTTTTTTGAGTTTGTATTCTGGAGGGGGTAGTCTTTTCTGCATGGGGAATTGATTGTCTTGGTAGAGTTTGAGGGGTGAGATGTGGAATATATTGTGTGTGGCTATTCAGGGGAGTAGGCCCAGCTTATAAGCACAACTGCTCACTTTTGCCAAAACTTTGAATAGTCTTATTTTCGTGTAGTTCAACTTCTCTGATAGTCTCCTGGTTCTAATATTACTAGATAGCAACCATACCATATTTTCTGATTGTAGATTAGGATTAGGTTTTTGCTACTTATCATAGTTCTTCAGTTGTTATAATTGTGTCATGACCATCTCAGCTGCTGGCAGATCTCAGCTCTCCCCTTTTTGCATAGTGGTACTATATTTTCTTAATTTGTTATTTCATCTTTAGTTATATAACTAATAGTTTCATGTTTGACGTTATATTTGTAGTATATATAGAATTGTAATAGGGGTAGCCTATAGAAGATAGATCCAAAGACTGCGACAACCTCAAACATCTTCAAACTTATTGCCAAAGATTCACACACAAATGTAAGATTAAAGTAAATGGTAAATCTCAATATTGTTAAGCTAGACGCTTTACTTGATTAAGGTCTCAAGAGGATATTGATTAGGTTAGAGTAGGAGAGTTCTGATATAGATTTAAGTAGTTAGAATTTATACCTGAAACTCTTCCATCAGTTTACTCCAACACTTCGAGCACACTTTTGTTCACTAAGGGTTGTTTGACACTTCTTTCATATTCTAACTGGTATGGGTACTAGGTTAAGAATATGTTTGCTTTGACAGTATTATTTAATACTTGTATTGTTTTGTGTGCTATCACTTGATATATATAATATTTTATGTTTGGTTTTACAATATTGTGTAATACTTGTACTATTTCCTGTACTATCGCTTGATAGTCATAATACGTTATATTTGGTTTTACAGTATCATTTGATACTTAAATTATTTTCAGTCCTATCAGTTGATACCTACAAGGTTTTATGAAATCACTCATACTGGTTATAAGCAATAAGTTATATTCAACGATTGCCGATTTCTATAATGGAAACAGTAGACTTTAACTGACAGTATTACTAATATACTTGGCAGAATGGTTATAGTGCAAATAGACCGAAACTGGGTCCTCTAAATAGGCCAAATACAGTTCCTAACTAGTCAACCACAAGGAGAAATTTTACAAAAAAAAACTGCTAGGATGAAGCTAATTCCATGGAGAACCGGGTAGTGGTTTCTTTTTAAAAATTAAAGGCTGTTAGCAAACGTAGTTAAAGATTAAAAAACAAAAGTTTTGATGAGAGTAAAACAAGTAATAGAATCTACTTAGTACCATGCCAAAAAATACTGCGGATTACTAAGACATAGTGATAGTTGATGAATATAGTGTATCTTTAGCACAGAGTTCTTGTTAGATCTTGCTTTAAATACACTGTTATATTATATTAAGTACATAATTCTATTTCATTCTGCCTATTCACTACTTCATTCATTTCCCCATACTCTTCAGGTCTTGGCAATTCTTGGCTCAATTCCAATCAGTTGCTATGGAATTGCTGTTCCATCAGGAGATCCACCTTTAGACACTTTCAACTGTACTTCTTTGTTCTCTGATTACACTCTCACAAAGCCTTATTTAGTAAGCAGCTCTTAACTCTTGTTGATCAAGTAGCTATTTGGTTGTATTATACCACTATATGATTAGTATCCTGATGTGAATACATTACATATTTTTAATCTTAGCAAGTGGTCAGGAAAATATATGAACCAGGCCTGATCAACTTAAGAGCATTCAGTTAGATGCTAGCAGTAGGGAGTAGCAGAACCTAGGAGTATTTGGCTGCACCACAATTTCACTATTGAGTTATTAACGACTTGGAGTGGAAAGCAAGTGCTCCAAGAGGACCTCCTCAAGTGAAGGCAACCCAAGAAACCAAAAGGACCAAAGGACAATTTTGCAATCCCTGAACCTGCCAAACAGCTCGCTTGAGACCTAGCCACACATACCTTTAATAAATCTGCAGTAGAATTAGCAAAAGCAGGGACTAGTACACCAGGAACCTTCTTCCCACGTCTTGAGAAACGGAAGGTACCTGCACTACCTCTCAAAGGAGAAAGAACTACACTGCCTAGACCTCTAAAGGACACTTCCAAAGTGTTAGAAAGAACTACATCCTCTAGACCACCAGACAACTACTCCAGTAGTAAATAATCAGATAATAGCGTATCAGAAGGTGGTACTAGGGTGGTGCCCAGTGCTCTGGCCAGGACTTCTGGATCCAAGATCAAGCTTCCACTACCTCCCACCTTCTGCAGAGAAAGGGGGAATCTATAACCCAAAGTATTCAACTGATAGGTTACTGCTACCTCCCGGTACCTCACTCAATACAATGTGGAAAGGACGGGAGAAGAAGTTGGAGCAATCGTTGAAGGTTTTTGTACTTGAAAGGTGTAGGAAGCATACAATTATGCAATGAAGTACTATGAAAGCAGAGAATAGGTTTGAGGATCAACCTTGATCAAATATCTAGAAGATAGATTCTAGTCATACTAAAATATTAAGAACTGTACAAGGAGTTCAAGGAAATCTAGTAAATCCGAAATAGGGAAATGGAGTTGGTAATATTGATAGCTACCAACCTACTATTGTACCAAGGATGACTACTAGGTGGAACGGTACCAAACCATGTGGTAAGACAAAGACTATAGCAGGCCATGTATCTAAGACTGCAGTAGGAAGTAGAACCCATTGAGGAAGATGAGGACAGTTTAAGAAAAAGTTGTTAAGTGAGCAGAATAAAAAGGCATGATCCTATATTATGAAACTAGAGTATATCGAATGTATCAAGCTCAACAAAGAAGTAGTAAGGGAGAATTCTCATGAGAAAGCTTATATAAGAGGGAATCAATCTATAAAAGGAGCAAGCATTGAAAGGAATGGAAACAGAAAAGACAGGATAAAAATATGTGTTTTGTATGTGGGAAAAAGAGGTACTATGCAAAGAGTTGCTATGAAAGAGAAGAAAAGAGCAAGGCTGTAAAAAAGGAAGCTAGTAGTAATCAGACGGAAGCAAGCATATATGATGAGATTGGGATAAACTTAGTAGAAGTTGAGAGCTGTCAAATAAAGTCATTGCTCCTGATAATTTTACATAACGCATGCGAAAATACAGTGCAGATAAATAGGTACCCAGCCTAGAAGTAATGGGAGCACTGCTAGGAAGATGGGTCCCAAGGTTGCGACTGCAGCAAACCACTGGGAACTTATCGCCAGAGGTTCGCACAGATGTAAAAGTAAAGTAAGCGGTAAAACTTGATATCGTTAAGTCTGACGCTTCACGCAATTAAGGTCTCGAGAGGATTGATTGTTGGAGTAGGAGAGTTCTCACATGGACTTTCAGGTAGTTTTATCTTATCCCAGAAACTCCTCCACCAGTTTACGCCAACTGTGCGAGCACACCCTTCTCCATTAAGGGTGGTCCGACACGTCTCCTGGCACACTGTGCAGGCATGCATGTATCGACACGCTCTAGTGGGCATTCACCTTAGGTGGTTATCCTTTCTGCGGTGCATTTCCATTCTGCCTGCTGGAGTAAAAACTTCTTCGCATCGGCGTCTTGCCAGTGGCTAACAGTCAAGGCACCTGATGAACTGGACTGTCTATAACACCCGCCCCATAGGCATTGATCTCTACTCGACCCCAGAAGCTACCGTGTGCGGTTTATCTATCTACTATTTACAGTTCTCGGGCTTCCGGTGACTTCTGCTGGGGACAGTGGTCTGGGAGTGACCCAAGGGGCACTGCCTATGACCACTACCTCGGATCCACCTTACCTGTGGTAGAAATCATGCTTTTAGTGTTTCTGCACTTCCCTTTCAGAGTCTATGGCATTGGGGATATAACAGGGGCACCCCTAGGAGGATGGATCCCAAGGTTGCGACCGCACTGAACAACTTCAAACTTATCGCCCAAAGTTCATACAAATGTAAGAGTAAAGTAAACGGTAAAACTTAATATCATTAAGCCTGATGCTTCACGCAATTAAGGTCTCGAGAGGATTGATAGTTGGAGTAGGAGAGTTCTCGCATAGACTATCAGGTAGTTTTATCTTATACCAGGAACTCCCAGATCAGTTTACTCCAACCATTCGAGCACACCCTTCTCCGCTAAGGGTGGTCCGACACGTCTCCTGGCACACCCTTCCGGCATGCAAGTGTTGACATACACTAGTTGGCGTTCATCTTATGTGGTTATCGTTTTTCGCGGTACATTTCCATTTTGCGCACTGGAGTGAAAACCTCTACGTATCAGTGTCTGGCCAGTGGCTAACAGTCAAGGCACCTCATGAACTGGACTATCTATGACACGCTTCCCATATGCATTGATCTCTACTTGACTCCGGAGGCTACCGTGAGTGGTTTATCTATTTAGTATTTACGGGTCACGCGCTTCCGGTGTCTTCCGCAGGACAGGGTAGTCTGGGAGTGATCCAATGGGGGCTACCCATGACCACTACCTTGGATCTACCTTACCTGTGGTAGGAACCATGCTTTTAGTATCTCTGCACTTCCCTTTCAGAGCCTACAGTGTTGGGAGCACTTTTGGGCTTGGTAGGTGTAAAACTCTCACAGTCGCCCCGGCACCACACGGGACTACCTTCGGGACCCCCATGGTTAACACCCGTTAACTGCGTCGGTTTTGGTCCATTTGACTCCGAACAACATGGAGGAGGTACTCCACCATCCACCCTATGCCCGCTTATATATCCTGCGAACAGCTTACGGTCGACCGGATGGCAGCAACGTATACGGTCTTGCAAGCATGTCTCCAAAGATTCCCCTTCGCTAGACTACGCACAACTACACAACTGTTTGGCCATGACATCTGGGCCTCAAGGCGGGGCCGGAGGGGTATGTTAGGAATAATGTTTCCAATTTACAGCTTCCTCGAAGCTACATAGCTCGCCTAACCGCATCCTCCGCAACCCCAGATTCTAGTATCATGTATAGCTTCGGGTAATAAACATTCCTGGCAATTTTTCCAAACTCCGCGAGGGACTTCATATTGAAAGGTAGGGTAACCCAGGACTTTGGGCAGGGTAACCCAAGCCCCAGGACTGGGTAACCAGATCTCGAGGGTAGGGTAACCTTCTCCAGCGGACAAGAATACTTTTCCCTGTTACCCTGTCTATCCCGTCGCCGGCGATAGACATTTCTGACCTGTCTCCAGTTACGCGGCCCTGTTGAGCAACTGCCCCTTCCGAAGTCCCTAAGTGCGCTGACACCGCTCCCAGGTGTAGACAGGTATGTAAGTCCCTGACCAGCCACTTCTGTTCATTCTCGGTGTAACGGGGGCACCTCTAGGAAGATGGATCCTGTAACCGGTACGGGTTACTAGGGTTTTTATTTTTGGTTTCACAGTATCG